>BLKR01010724.1:0-42610 GCA_011170035.1 Teleogryllus occipitalis | reverse complement strand
TATATATATATATATATATATATATATATATATATATATAGTATAAAATAGAAATAATTGCAGCCAACGTGTCGTTGAGGCGTACAAGCTGGAGGATCCACCGCGCCGTTGGAGGCGCTCGCAGGCGCCAAGACGTGGAAGGGCGCGTCGAACGTCAGCGCGCCGCCGCAGTCGCCGCTGTAGTTGTGGCTGAGTGGAGTGGAGGGGAGGGGGGCGGGAGAGGGGAAGGGGTTGCTAGGGTGACGCAACGGCAGAGCGGGACGCAGGGCGTCCGGCGCGGGTATTAATAAGCGCGCGCCAGGGCGCCCCACCGCCTGCGTTCCGTCAGCCGCCGCCTTTGAGAGCCTCGTGCTCAGATCGACACCGGCGCGGCGCGGCGCGGCGCCGGCTGTCTCGGCCTTTGGAGCTCCAACTGCGGAGCCGGAGCAGTACCCTACCAAACGGGCCACGATCTGTCCTTCCTCTTCCTTGTCCTATCCTCTCCCCTTACATACATACACACACACACACACACACACACACACACACTAACATGCACTACAATACCACATATTCCGGGAGACCGGTTGGGAGCTTAGAGCTTGTCCCGACTGGGGCGGTGCCCTGGTGGTGGGAGAGTCCAGGTTATGGGGAAGCCCCACTAGCCGACGGTAGGTCGGCGCCGGATCTCGCCATCCAGCGGGGGAAGATCACCACCATCTCCCGAGAAAAAAAACATGCACTACACTAACGGGACTAATGACCGAAGCAGTTGACGCGCCCGGAAACACGAAAAAATCAATCAATCAATCAATCCAACTGCGGACACCCGCCGCGCGACGGTGGCAGTCACATAGCACTGGGGTTGGAGCGGTGAACGACGGATTGATTGATTAGAGTTTTAGAGTGTATCGTTTAAGGTCATTATGCTCGTAAGATTATACCCGTAAGTGCAGTGCCTGATTTTCCCGGGAAGTGGCGGTGATTTTCTCCTGCTGGATGGCGAAGTCCGGTGCCGACCTACATGGCTAGCGGAGTTTTGCCCAACTATGCATCTTCCACAAGTGGGGCACCGGCACTGCCGGGGCAGATTCTAAGCTACCGATCAGTCCTCCCGACATGTATGGTTGTATGGTGCATGTAGATGTAAGTGTGTGTAAGTAATGGGTGAGGATAGAACAAAGAAGAGAGAGGAAAAATGCCGTACGGTTCATGGCCCGTTTGTTATCGTATTGCTTAGCCATTCGCCTGGTGTTGATCGTACAAACCACAGAATTACACCGTTCAGAGCAAACGGCCTCTAGTGTTATTCTCCAAAAAGAACCTTTGAGAACCCTATACGTAGTGACACTTCAAGGCCGGAATGGAGAGGGGGACATTGTGATTCAATGAAGAGCTTCAATAACTAAAAGTAAAGTCGTAACGAAGATCCCAATTGGATGACAATTCCCTCCTCTCCTTCCAGCTCGTTCCACTGTTTAAATCGGAGTATAAGTCAGGTTTGTCAAGATCGCTGGCTAGATATACTCAGATTTCAATGTGTAGTGTCCCTTCTACTTACCACCACAATTGGAGGGAATTGCAATTCAAACATTTACAATAAGAAAAGAAATGATCAAAGAAAGAATATATACTTGGAATAACGATGTGTATGAATAAATGAAGAGAAGAGAAAATACAGTTACTTTATCCAAATCTTCGGAGTGAAAGAAAAATTGAATTAGAAACGTTTACCTTTTTTTAAATCGTCAGAAAATTTAAGTTCTTCAGTATTTCCGCTCTATGCCACAGCAACAAAGGCATAATAGTCCAGTCCGTGGTACTGGGTGAGGTGGCTTAGGGCATCATTTTATGTTACTGTAATGTCTCTGACTAGGGATGGTCCTAGGAATGGAATCCTGATGAGGACAGGATTTTCGACACTAGTTCGATTAAAATTAGCCGCTGTCTGAAGGAGAATTCTAGTGGCTGGCTTCTCTAATTGGTAGTTCTCCGTGGATTTTCCGACCATTTCAAAGCGAATGCCGGAGTAGTACTCTAACAAGCGGACCACAAACTACGCGCGATTTTCCCCGCAGGGGGGAATCACGATGGCGCAGGTTGTCGTGGTTTGTGGTGCAGTGCCATGCACGACCACCCGGACCCTGAGGCTCGCGGCGTCGCCAACGGCGTTGGTTTGAACGTGCAGACAGTGAGGCGACGCTAAGCTCCTGGTAGCCGGGCCTGATCTGTTACTCACCATTGGCGCGTCGACCTCTGGGCAGGATTGGGTGAAAGGTGCTCTTCGGAGTCGTCTGGATCTACGTATAAAAGTCCGGCGGGAAAGCCGATATCACCAACAGATATCAAAAGTGATACAGTCATCATCATAGGAGGGCAGAATGACATCAATTTGGGTGGTCACTTTACACCTGAGCAACATGTTGACAAACTACAACGTGCCGCCCAAAACACGAACATTGTAATCTCGACTCTGCCCTTCTGGTACAACAAACCAACACTGTGAAAAGAAATTAGACACGCAAACAACAAATTAAAACTGCATCTGAGAGGCACACATGTTAAATTATTTGAGCTTAACTTTCTCTCAGAAAAACACTTCACCCGGCATGGTCTTCACTTGAAACTTGTCGGAAAACATGCACTCGGTAGCGAACTTGCCAAACACATCCTTACACCTCAGCAGTATCCTATCCAAGATTCATCCCCACCTACATCTCCTAGTTCTCTTCCATCCTCCGGAACCCCTTTGGACCCAATTACCTTATCCCCTGAACCTAATCCCTGTACTACCTCTCCCATTATTCATTCCCCTACATCTGTAACCCCTCCTTCCTCACCTCCTAACACTGCTGGGACACGATACTTCCTTCGACCACGCACTCGAGGTAAAAATGAGATAAATAAATAGCAACTACAGTCAGATGCAGCAGAAAAGCATCCGTGTAGGTACATGCAAAAGATTCAAATAATGCATCATAATGTGCAATCTCTTTCAAATAAAATGGAATTGATCGAGGCAGCATTACAGTGTGATCTCAGTCAAATAGATGTTCTTTGCTTTACAGAACATTGGTTATCTCATAATGATCTAAACACACTCCAAATTCCTAGTTTTTACCTTGCAGGATCTTATTGTAGAGCAAGGGAATGAAATAAAGGCCCTGCTTACGGAGGTTCGTGTATTTATGTAAGAAATAATATTGATTCTACCTTCTTGTCAGAATTCAATTTATATGCAGTTGAAAAAGTTTTTGAAATAACAGTCGTACATCTTACTACGCTCAAAATTATCTTACTTTGCATCTACAGACCTCCAACAAAGCGAGATTTAGATTATTTCAATTTCTTAGAAAATCTAGAGATAACTCTGAACAAAATTAGTAATCTCTCTTTTAAATCCATTGTTGTATGTGGAGATTTCAATATTGATTTTCTGAGCGAATCCCACGAAAAAGAGCAGTTTCTCAATTTAATTCATTATTTTAATTTAGATATTACAGTGAACGTACCTACACGGAATACTCTTAAATCACAAACAGCAATAGATCAAATTATAATTAACAAAACCACAACTAGATATGAAATAATAACGAATAATCTAGGTTACAGTGACCACGATGCACAAATTCTTACAATTACTAATAGCATGAATACTGACACAATAAATAAAACACGCATGTGCAGAGCATTTACTACAGTTAACATAAAGTTATTTACGGACTACTTGCTGAAAGAATCATGGGAGGCAGTTTATAACGCTATTGACACAAATGAAAAATATAATTTATTTTTCTCAAAGCTTTCATTTCTCTTTAATGCATGCTTTCCTATTAAAAAGAGAAAATTAAACATTTCACGAAAAAGTAATACTTGGATCACACAAGGAATTAGAACATCGTGTAAAAATAAACGTACTCTCTACTTTATTTCTAAACATCATAACGTATCACCCGGTTTCCACGTCTACTTCCAAGAATATAAAAGAATTTTAAGGAAAATAATAGTTCAGGCGAAAATAATGAAAAATAATGAGGATATTTTGAACGCTAGAAACAAAACTAAAGCAATGTGGAACATCGTAAAAAATACGACCACGTCATCACGACATTTCGTAGAGAATGTTGTTTTAAAGGATAATGAAAGAGAAACAAGTAATCCAGAAAAAGTTGCGAATCTCTTCAACCAACACTTTTCTAGAATTGCGTTTGATCTCACGAAGGGACTAAAACCACAAAATTCAACATCATATGCTTCCCAAAAAAATTTCGGCACGATGTTTATTTACGAAACTTCTTCTAACGAAATCCTCAGAATAGTCAGTAAACTAAAAAATAAATATTCATCAGGTTTAGATGAATTTCCGGATTGTTTATTAAAAACGTGTGCACCTGCCATTATACACCCATTAACTCACATTTTCAATGCTTCCTTGTGCACAGGAATATTTCCAGATACTTTCAAAACAGCAAAAATTAAGCCACTTTATAAAAAAGGGAACAAAAATGAAATTCAAAATTACTGGCCAATTTCTCTTTTGTCAGTTTTCTCAAAAATATTAGAGAGGCTTTTCTATACGCGAATGGAAACTTTTCTAAGGAAAAACGAAGCGTTTTCAGACTCACAACACGGTTTCAGGAAATCAAAATCTACGGAAACTGCCATTTTTTTCTTTCCTTAAAGATGTTGCTTCATCAATGGACCAAAATGAATAACCCATTGGGATATTTTTAGATCTTTCGAAAGCTTTTGACGTTATTAACCATAACATATTGCTCTCAAAATTACCTTCTTATGGAATTCGTGGTATTGCCCTAGATTGGATAACCTTGTACCTTAAACATCGATCTCAAGAGTAGAAATACCGTATTGGCACGAAAGGACATTATTTACTTATCTCTCCAATTCTTTACCAATCGAACATCGGATCCCACAAGGTTCGATCTTAGGTCCTATCCTCTTTCTGTTGTACGTAAACGATATGCCCTCATCTAGTAAAAATGGAAGAACAGTTCTGTTTGCCGATGACACGAATGTTCTTTGCAAAAAGAAACAATAAATAGTACAATTTCAGAAGTTTCAAATTGGTTTTGTAATAACAAATTAATAGTTAACGAAGGAAAAACTGTATCAATGCAATTTTGCGTTTCAAATCGGTAATCGTATGCTCCATTAAAAATCAACAATATGCAATTAGCTGATGTTAAAGTAACTCTGGGCAAAGAGGAGGTACTTGTTCCCGGTGCATGTGAGTAGCGCATTGTCTTGACTCCGGTACTAGCCTGGAAAGCAAGGAGCTCTGAGCGAGCAGGGCGACCCTTACCCAGGCATTGTATGGGGGAGGTTGTCATGAAGGTAAACTGGGTTCCGCCTGGATGCGGTTGTCAGCTTGGCGGCGTACATGTGTGGCGACGTGTGTGTGTGTGAGTGTGTGTGATTGTGTGTGTGATTGTGTGTGTGAGTGTGTGTGTGAGTGTGTGTGTGAGTGTGTGTGTGAGTGTGTGTGTGAGTGTGTGTGTGAGTGTGTGTGTGAGTGTGTGTGTGAGTGTGTGTGAGTGTGTGTGAGTGTGTGTGTGTGTGTGTGGAGGTGTGTGTGTGTGTGTGAGTGTGTGTGTGTGTGTGTGTGTGTGTGTGAGAGAGAGGAGAGAGAGGAGAGAGAGGAGAGAGAGGAGAGAGAGGAGAGAGAGAATAAAGACAATAAGCTATAGGTGCTGTTAACGCCGCAAGATAGCTTCAGTAGAACTGTTTGGGAGAGCAATGGAACCATGGATGGTTTGCTCCCAGCTTTCCACTAGGGAAAATGATGAAAAACAATTATTCGAGAACTATTAGTTTATCTCAGCGTGATAAATATTGATGGAAGAATCTTGTCAATTTTACCTTGTCAATGTTTACTTAGACGAACAGAAGATTGTTTTCTATTATAATTCATGCGACATACTACTTCAGCTTACTTCTTACGCTCACTAAACACCCACTGCTACCACTAGTCAAAAATAATTTCTTCCATGCCGCCCAGATGTGAATTACCACGCCTTTTTACTGACGAGCCGATCTTTTGTGTATAAACACGGCTGCAAGATTCTTCAACAATAACCCTCAACAATACGATCATAAAGCCGTTGTATTTCTTTGAAATCTCGACAATGAGAATGCTTTTGCGCGCCAAAGTTTCTCAGCTCATGTCGCAATACCAACCCTACATAATTAAATTAATAGTCGGTGGCATATATACGTGCATCTTAATGGTGTTTAACTTGCACGAGGCAAGTCGAGTAACCGCTAAACTGTCTTCAGCCACTACCTCTTTAGTTAGTTAGTTAGTTAGTTAATGCCTTATTTTACGTGGCGAGACTCGGGCCATCAGGCCCGCTCTTCCGTCTAACCGCGCAAATTTCGCTTCGCTCCTTTAAATAATGCTATTCTATCGCGCCTTCATTTGGAGGACTTTTAACTTTAAAATGTTGATACTTCACAGTGTCTCCGGTACCTGGCGCTGCCTACCGGACTTCTGCGAAAACAATTCAACTCTTCAACTGTTTTTGTCCTTCCAAAGAGTTTCCCGCGAAAGATGTTTTTGTCTTTCCCTCTGGAAGCAAGCGCGCCTTTTTTGGAGAAAAAATATTAGAAGTCCGACGCGGGACGTTTAAAAATGCATGCTTTTTGCTATTAAATAGCGGCAAGGAATTGTTGTAATGATAGGTTTCAAAGTACGCCGCCAAATTTGAATCAATTTTTGCCGCCGAAGTGCTAACAGGTGCCCACCCCGGGGTTAAATAGCTCCCTGACAAAACAAGGTACGCGTGGTGTTGTAGATCACACGGGGTTCGTACGCGCGACTTTTCCTTCCTCAACCTTCTCCTAATCTCACACCTTTCTTCCGCGCTTTACTTACATGTACTACTTTACCACACACTACGGTAAACGAGACTTCGGGAACCATTTTGTTCGGACTGGGGCTGTGCTTCACTAGTGGGAAATACCTGGATGGGGAAAACCCTGCGAGCTGACATATAGGTAGGCGCCGAATCTCACCTTCCAGTGGGGGAAGAACACTGCAAACTCCTACGCCGTTTTAGAAAGCATGCCCTGCACTAATGGGACTAATGATAAGAGCAGTTGACGATCCAGGAAACACTAAATAATCAGTCAATTAACCCTCAACAGGCATCGTGGTGCCATTTTGATCCCACTCGAATTTCGAAGTTGAATATCTTGCCTATTATTCAAATGAGAACGTTGTAATGCTGTTTACCTTAAAATAATGTGCTTTTGTTTTAATTTGAGAAGTACTGTTAAATTTCGTGCAGTTGTTTTGGAGTGGCATGAGTGAAAAATTGTTTGGGGTCACAGTGGCACCACCACGCCAGTTACGCAACTGTTTTTGTAATTTTGCGTTTTCATCGCCATGATATCGCGATGTCTAGATGGTTAGAAGAGGTGGAGAGTGATTATAGTGACACTGAAGACGGACAAAATGGGCGTGACTGTCCTTCCAAGAATTCGTGAAGATGCTGGTATGTCAACTTGCCGAACCTCACATGAACATCACTCTTGAACGTGGACATAACTAGAGAGCATCGTGAAACCACTTCAATAATATTGAAGGTTCTGAATGTAATCCACAAGTAGCCAGGCAAATGAAGCGGAGCGCAATATGTCTGAAAAAATTACCGAAAAAATTGTGATACACGTTGCTAGTCAAAGTGCAATGACTAGACATCGGATGTTTAGGGAAATGTCTATTTTATTCTGACGATTTAGTCTAATTTAAAGGCTAATAATATATGTGCACGAATCATGACAAATAATGACATATCACGAAGTTTTATAATGCTTATTTTAGCATAAATGCCTTTTTTTGCATAAATACCTTTTTAGGACTTTTTTTTCCTTTCCATTTATTATTTTATACATAATGATACGATATCGGAAAATCAGAGATAGTCCAACGTGACCATTCATTACGAAATCTTCAATTTACCTCTTGTATTTTAAATTACGAGAGAATTCCTGAAAGTATACCAACTGATTTTTCTCCATTTCCCTATTTCACAAATACCAGCCATGATCTGAGACGACATGGTCAATTGACAATACGAGGGCACCGAAATTATAAGTGGAAATAAATATAAATTCCCAGAAGGTTTCAGTGTTGCTAGTGTTGGACTTCTCAAATATATACCATATCATTGAAATATCCTTCTCCGCATTCAAACTGATTTGGTCTCCTAATAGTCGCAAATTTTAAATTGTGATCCTTGAAAAGATACTGGTAATATGCAAATATTACTGGCTAATGCAAACTATTAAGAATAAAATGTAGAAGATTCGTAAATATGTAAATCTAGTTTTACATTAAAATGTACGAACTTGTTTTGTGCATTTAAGTTTACAAAATAATATAGACAAAAATTACAATTTTTCATTATGTAGCTGATGACTCAGCTCAATCAATCAATCAATCCAGTCCTCTGCATCTATCGAACCTTCTCAAGCGCTTGATCTCGTCGACGTCCGTTTGCAACAGAGAAAAACGCCTATGCGTTCTATGTACCCAGAGTTAACTGTCATTGGATCTAGGAGAGGAGTACAGCTTCATTGCAGCAATTAAGGAGAATGAAATAGATGCAACGAGCACTTGGTGGATGGCGGCGGCCGTTTGCTTTGTGGGTGATGATTTGATTTTTCCGCTGCGATGGCGAGGCCTACAGTGGGCCGAAACACTAAAAACGTGCACATACCAATTTCGTTACTTATGGTGTGGATTTCCGGGGAAATGTAACGATGACCGTAGTTGTGAAGTCATAACGGGTATGACTGTCTTCGTGTCTCTTTGGTATGGATTTTTTCAATGATTATCACGACAATGGTAATAAAGATGACGATGATGACGAGGTAATGAGCATGGAAATGGAGAAGTGGAATGATAGGCTTGTCAAATGGGAGAACCCATGTCTTTAGTGTCAGAGGGTAGGTAGGCAGTTAGTTCTTCATTGCAGGCTCGCCCGATAAATATCCAGATGAGTTCAAACATTTCACCACTCGGACAGATATTTCACTTCTCAGAGTTGAATAGAAACATTATCCGATTCCGAAGAGATGGCCAAGGAAGCGCTCTATACAGACTCCTAGACGTGAGGATTTAGTGCGACACCTACTGGGTGTCGCATAAATCCCGATTCTAGTCGCCGAATCGAATGCCCACGATGAATGGTGTGAACCTCTGAAGCTTCAACCCCCCGCCCCTAGTAAACTTAGCAGTGCATGTTAGTTAAAGCCATACAATTAATGTTTTATGTTGATAAGAAAATTGGGCGTAAAATAAACGTGGCTTGATTTTTATAAATTTCTTAAATTTCAGTGTTTTTATGTATATTTTAAATTTTGAATTTCATGTTGAGTTGGGTAGATGAAAATAAGATCCCTTATAATACTGAACATTTTGAATACTATTACAATTTTTAATTACTTTAGCGTTTTTATACAGGTTTGTTTGCATGTTTAGTGTTGACAGAACTGTATCACAGTTAAAAGTTATGGTTGCATATTTACTGTTGATATAAGTGTATTGGAGGTAATAATTCTTGTTCCAATATAGTCCATTTATTTAGGTATTTTTTTGTTTTATATGTATTTCTTATTTGTTTATTTCCGGATGTTTTGGCTCATTTTGGGCCAGCGTGCGCAGACAGCGTGGGTGATATGAAGCTCGCAAGGGCACGAGACGGAGCCCAGAACACCAATTAGTGTCTGCGCCTTTAATTAATGGAGAGCGGGGCGTAGCAATTACGGAGCTCTATTTACAGTTTCTCCGAATGCATTACAAAGGCGAATTAACCTACATCTGCGACGAAGTGGAGCGCGCCAGCGGGAATGGCCACCGATGGGCCGAAGATAAGAGGGAAGGGAAAGGTATGAGGCGAAAGGGGGAAAGGGAATGATGGGGGAGGATAGGCGAAGAGTGAGTTGGTTGGTTGGTTAGTGATTCCGGGCGCGTCAACAACTTAGGTCATTAGTCCCGTAAGTGTAATGCATGTTTTGTCATCGGGAGATGGCGGTGATCTTCCCCCTAACCACGAGTCTTCCACCAGCGGGGCACCGCCCAGCGCCCTCTAGAATACAAAGCCAGGCGACGGGCAGCCATCTTGCCAATGACGTCACGGTGAGTAGGCTCACTAGCCCCGTCACGGGCCTACGCTCTCTGCTGCAGTCAATAGCCAGGGCATTTCACGGTTTATTTCTCCCTGGCACTTCATTTCCCAACAACAAACTTTAGTAACGAAAATCTAAGGATTTATATTTTTAGAAACAAGTTCCTTTTATTTCTGGAAAATGTTTCTTTGAAAGAAAAAAATAAAACTTCCTACAACTATTAACAAAATTGAAATCAGAAGTTAATATTATGCTTAATTTTAAAAATAGTAATTTATTTTGAAAAAAAAATCATACGGCAATTTACATATTATACAATACATATTTTGTGTGTTAAAAAAGAAAACAAAAAATATTTGAGTTGTTTTTTCTCAATACATATGCATACACATTCCATTTAGGTATATCGAACATGAATACTCATTAACATTACAAATATTTTTACAGAATAGGAGATTTAAAATATTTCAAGTAAGAAAAGTAGATGCAGAACTATGGTGAACGCCAGATTTCAAGCTGGGATATCAAGTAATAATTATGTTTATATTACAACAGTTTTTACAACCAAACAAAAAAGTCCTTTTGGATTTGGAAAATGCCTATGATAAAGTACGTTATCAAAATCACCGTTTCACTTTTTACACAGTTCACAGTTTCACTTTTTTAAGGGTGATGGGGAGCTGGCCCAACACCCAACCCTCCTCCATTATCCGGGCATGGGACCGGCAACGGTCTACTGAGGTACTCTTAACTCCCCAGTGCCTACTGCAGGCGGAGTTAAAATAGTGGACTGTGCTTCTATCAAGGCCCGAGACACCAGTTTGTGCCAGTTCAGTAGACAAGAAAAGAAGAAAAAGTGATGGAAAACCTTAAAAGGACAATAATCGATAGTCGGAGACATAAGTGAAGTATAATTCATGTTCGCGTTTTCAAGAGTGTAGATGAACTGAAAGCATTGTCCCTAGAATTTAACACAGAATGACCAGTGTTAATTAGAAGCTCCTTGATATGTTTTATAGTCGTAAAAGAAGAACCACAGCCACAAATAATATGCTCTGTTGAAGTGGATGAAAAATTGTGTGTTTTGTCCACTACAGGAGTGTGTTAATTACTCAAGTAAACAATAAGTTATTACCAGCTAAAGTAGATGATATTAATGATTTACAAAACCTTGTAAACGAATGCCACTCAAGGTTTGGTGATGAATTGGGCATTACTCGTAATGCCAATGATTTGACTGCACTGCATTTGACTGGTTTGGGGATGCACATATTTTAAGTCAGGTGGGTCAGCAAATAACGATATAGCTTTTCTGTTGACAGGATTGTTGTCTGATATCACTCAAAGTCTGATATCACAAAAACTTCAAAGCCTCAAAAATTTCAAAGCCTATTTCCTCCAAACCAATTGCTATTTCTAAATGTAAGAGTGAGGTTGTTTACCAGTCATTTTGTGCACAGGTATAATATGGCAACATCTTTATATGAAGATCGCACGCTGCAAACCATAAATACACATGCACTTGTGGATTTCTCTCCATTGTCACTGGCACCCCCTATGCTGCCTCCTTTGTAATCCATAGCAGATTTACATGATTTCATCCATCAGTAAAATAACTGATTTGTCATGGCCCCTAACAAGGAAAATTTTCCCTCGAAGTAGCCTCGAGGAACCTTGTTCAAACAGTGGCTGGTCGAAATATTGGAGCTGAGAGACTTCACTGTTGATTCACTGGGCAAAATAATAAAATAAGGTGATCTTATAAAATGATATGCGTGCGGTGAAATAGATTTTAACAAACTGAGAAAATTAAAAATTCCACAGAATATCTTGCACACCTTCGGTGGCATTCAGAAGACTTCGCTTGCTCTTTTAAAAATGACAATGCCTCACCTTTTTCTGGCAAAAGTCCTTTCAATGAGTTCAATATGTCCAAGGTCAAAGCAGTCAAATTGGCATTACAAGTAATGCCCAATTCATCACCAAAGCTTGAGTGGCATTCGTTTACAAGATTTTGTAACTCATTAATATTATCTACTTTAGCTGGTAACAACTTATTGTTTACTTGAGTAATTAACACACTCCTGTAATGGACAAAAACACACAATTTTGCATCCACTTTAACAGAGCATATTATTTGTGGCTGTATTTCTTCTTTTACGATTATAAAACATATCAAGGAGCTTCTAATTAATACTGTCCATTCTGAGTTAAATTCTAGGGGTAATCCCTTCAGTTCTTGTAAACTCTTGAAAACACAAGATGAATTGTACTCTGCATACGTCTCCAGACTAGCGGTTATTGTCCTTTCAAGGTTTTCCATCTCTATTCTTCTTTTCTTGTCTGCTGGACTTTCACGAACTGGTGTCTCAGGCTTTAATAAATATGCTGGACAATCCATTACTTTTGATGGTACTGCACCTGGACAAAGAATTTCCAAACAGTTACAGAACAGTTTATAACAATTTAGCGCCAATTAATTCCTTTAAATTCTAAAATTAACATACCACTACGAAGTCTAGGATGTGATAGTGGAGCTGTTAAATGTTCTCCAGATTCCTCATTAAACATTTTCACTTCTCTTTCTATGTCTGTTTCATGAAAGTGAAGCTCAGACCTGCAACAATTTAAAAGTCGACATATGTCACACACCTCACGAAAACGCTTGCAAGTTTAAATTATTTTTTTTAAATACCTACCTTTTAGTTATTGTTGAGAATGAAAGTTTTCTCCCTACAAATAGCTTGAATCCACGCACTCCTTGGTTCTTTCTCTTTGGGAAAGCCGAACACACTAACAGCAGGGCCATTACGATAGTTGCCTTTACAATTAGGCACGCAACACTTGTACGGCATTATTCTGATGCTGATATGTGTTTGGCACGTAAGTCCCAAACACATGCTCTCCGTAAGTAAATAAAACAATAAGGGTTTGAAAAGTTCAAAATTTTCTAACATTTGTATACTGTGTATTCACGTAAGTCCAAAACAAAGTATGTTCAATAACCTACAAGCCTTGTAACACGTTTTTACAAATTGAAGCATAAATAAATCATTTGCTTATATTTGCCTTAATTTTAGGTATATGACGTAAAGTAAACTTAATCAGAAACTAATGTTAACGGTACTTACCAAGTTCGAATTTCCGTAATTAAAATAATCAAACTTCTGAATCAAACGTGACCAACACAACAGTCCACAACGCACACCACACAGAAGGAACTCTCGCAGTGGGCCAGCTGTGGGTCTACTCGTGCCCTGGCTTTGAATTCCAGAGGGCGCTGCACCGCACCGCCTCAGCCGGGACAAGCTCGAAGCTCCCGACCGGTCTCCCGGAATATGTGCTAGTGTAGTGTGTGTGTGTGTGTAAGGGGAGAGGATAGGACAAGGAAGAGAAAGGAAAGATCGCGCGCGGTTCGTGGCCGGTTTGTTAGAGTACTGCTCCAGCATTCACCTGGTGTTGATCGGAGAAACCACGGAAAATTACCGATCAGAGCAGCCGGCCGCTAGAACTCTCCTCCAGACTGAATTCGACCTAGCTGAAAAGCTAGTGTCGAAAATCCTGCCGCCGTCAGGACTCGAACCTAGGCGCTGCAGTGACATCAGTTGATGCACTGAGCTACCGCTCCCGGTTTGAAGAGTGAGAATGGGGGAGGGTGATAGGGGAGGAAAGAAGTGAGATGAGATCGGGAGGGAAACTGCTTCCTTCTCTACTCAAACACGTGTTCTCCATAAGTAATATGTCTGCTCCATCTTGCTTACTTTCCATTTCCAGTCGTTTCTTCGTCTTAATGTTTCATGGCGGCCGAAGATAAAGAGGGATGGGAAAGGTTTGGGGCGAATTTCGGAATCTGAGGGTGGGGGAGGGGAGGATAGGGGAGGAGTGAGGACGGGAGGAAAGTTGCTTCCCTCTTCCCGAACAAGTGTTCTCCATAAGTGATCCGATCTTGAGTACTTTCTCTTCACAGTCCTTATCTTACAGCACTCTTGATGTTTCACGGTGGCCTAAGATATAGAGAGTAGAGAGAGGTGTGGGAAGAGAGGGGGAGATTGAGGACTATATATATATATATATATATATATATATATATATATATATATATATATATATGTGTGTGTGTGTGTGTGTGTGTGTGTGTGTGTGTGTGTGTGTATTAAATATGTAAATTACTTCCTATAACACGTTATGTAGTCACAGTTCATGTTTTTGGGTCCTTTATATTGAAAAATCGATTGACAGCAAAACGTTCATCTGTTCGTCTGTCTGTGAACTATACTAGTGGCTAAACCGTAAATAGTACTTTCACTAAAATTTATATTCCCCAATCTATCTGGGAGATGTCACTTCCTCATTAATTTGAAACGATAATCTAATTTGGGGGGGGGGTAATTTACATGATGCACCTGGAAATTTTCAGAATTTTAAATAATTACACCAAATTTTTGATTAAAATTTGACCTTCAATAGTGTAAAGGACGCGGAAGAGAATGTTATTATTTCATGTTCGTTTAAATTCCTAATTTTTTGAAAATTGCAAAATTTCAATTTTTTTGCCGTCCTCCTACAAAAGTGATGAAGATAATTATCTTCTTAATGAAATGTATTTATCAGAAACAGATCTTCAAAGGTAGGCAATAATTAAATTTTGGACTATTACTTTCTCAAAAATGGCTCCAGCTTTTTCCTTTAATTTTCAACGGTCAAGAAAGTGGTGCTGGTTTCATTGTAAGCGCACTTTGTATTTTCGAAAATTGAAAAAAAATGGAAGTGGTAAATTGGAATTTCTCTCGCATCGTTTGACGCGCTATCACTTCGCAAAATGGCAAGACGTCGGTTTCGAATTATATGAGAATGCTTTTCATTGTCGCCAGTGGTGATGATCGTACGATTTCATTAAAAGTCTTGCGTAAGGTAATAGATTTAAGGAAGGTAATATATTTAACCTCGAACTAACAAATAAATTTATTTTACTTAAGAAGTTTTGATTGCTTGTTGTAGTATTAAAAAATGATTAGCTCACTTCGATGTAAACAAGGAATCTTTTCTGAAATATTGTTCTTTCTTTTCTGTATAATATGCTGCAAATAATGTAACAGTTAAATTTATTCATATTAGTTTCATTTGTAAAAGTTAGAAATGACTACTTTCTGACTATTGAAATAAATGCAGGTATGTTCCATAGGTGCTTGGTTTGAATTGGTTGAATTGGTCTTTTTCAAGTTGTTTTGAGTATGGCAGAAATTAAAATTTTTTCTATACTGTAAACAATCATATATTTCAATACTACGTAACCATTTCCGATAATGCGAGAAAGTATGTACTCTTGGAGAACCTCTAGCTGTCGTTACTATTTAGTATATTCGTTTTTTATTACTTGGTATTTTATACTGTGAAATGTCCTTGCCATTTTTTATCTTTCCCTTTCGTTTGCTTCATTTAAACATTTGCTGTCCACTTTGTAGCCTCCTTTTTAACATCTTTTTCGTTTTCAGTTAGTAAACTTAATTCAGTATTTCTCTTTCTAACCGTCCATTCACTATTGCGAACTATTCAGAACCTCGTCGACCTCTCTTCCGTTCCGACGCCCGTACGGTCTGGGTTCCTTTTCCCAACCGTCCAGTACCCCTCCGGTCCCGCCACATCCAGCTCTGTCCCCGCCCCCGCCGTGTTCCGCCTCTCCGCGCCCAGCCCCGACGGCCCCACTGTGAAGCGTCTTGCCGCCGCTGGCGCGTTGTTCGGCCTAATGCACCGCCGAGGGTTTGAGTGGGGCCGGTGGGGGGGGGGGGGCAGGGCGGGCGCGGGGACGACGCCTTGGCCCAAAGACAATGGCTCAATGTCCTCGGGCAAATCGACGCCGGCGCGCAAAATACGCGCTTCGGATGGAGCGATAACAAACAGCGTCCCCTCTCCGGGCGGCGACGGCGGGAGGCCGGAGGACTGCGGGTGACGGTGGTGAGAGAAGAAGCTGCAGCGCCGCACCGGTGGAAGAAGGAAGTTCTGCTGAGTCGTGTCGGTGGCTACGCTCTAGATTGTCCTGGAGCGGAAAAGAAATCGAGAAAATGAGTACAGGGGTTATCCGAAGGGAAGTTTACATTAAGGAGACAGCGGCATCGGAAGGAAGAAGTAGAGATGAGTTTATTGTATGAATTAATTAAACTGTGTATTTATTTAGTTTTAGGGGGCCATCCAACTGCTGAGATCATTAAGGTCCGTGAGTAACGACCCCAAAAGTAGCTAAAAGCCATAATAATGACCTGTTTGGTGATGGAGAAATGAGGGAATGAGAGGCAGGGCCAACGGGAGGACCTCGAGGAAATCTGCCCAAGGCTTGCAAGTGATCTTGGCTGTCCCAGTGACGCCTCGTCGAAGGCTGTGATACCGATGTTTCGAACATCTCGTCGAGGAAGATCACGAGAAGACGGTCGAAATGTTGACACCACGGTTTACGACGCTCGTGGCGTGACCCGGACAGCCAAGATCATTTGTTTGACTGGCCGCAAAAAAGCCTGCGACTGTCCAAGATTTGCTTTGTTCACCATACATTCCACAATAATTATGTGTTTAAATTTTTTATGATGCAGTGGATTAAAAACGACAAGGTTATGTCATATGATACCTACCGCAGTTCTTTCCACGCGTGCGCGTCATTTCGCGTCGGTTGGAGCTGTACCCCTTAATCACCAATCTAGCCATTATTCAACTTCACTCTGTAGAAGTTCTGTCGTTCTCCGTTCACTCGATGATCAGTAGTGTTAAGACTAAGTTAGTGTGTGTCATATGTGACTTTGTTGATGTTACAAATTTTGCAGACTATCCATAAATGAATTCGCGTTTTCCACGGAAGAAGAAATTTGCAATAAACTTCTAATTGAACCAATTCTTGGTACCAATAGAAATGTGACGCCAGATGATTGGTATAACTCTCGGGAATTAGCCGTAGAACTGACCAAAAAGTAAAACTGAACGTTGTGTGGACAATGAGAAAGAATAAAACTGAAATCCCTTAACATCTTTTCAATGCAAAGTGTCTTGTTGGATTGTCATTTATGTATGAACCTGACAGAATTTGGATTTTATACACTCCAAATCGCATGATGAACGTGATTTTATTTTAATCTATGCACTCTACAGGTTACAATACATTGATCTCTGTACGGAAAATTAATTTATTTATTTAACTATTTATTTATTGTATATCAAAAACCGTTAAAAACTGTGTGACATGCTATGGGGAGAAGCGAATTCAGTGCACGTTTCCAAATTCTGTAATTCCTGTGATTAAAAAATCTGAGAAAATTTCATTTTATAATATAACCAAAGCAGAGTATATGTTTTTGATAAATTGTGTCGCTCAAAAACAACTACTCGTAAAACCAAACGTTGAATGATGAAGTATTTTTTTCATGTGAAAGACCTATTATTCTCTTTCTTAAAACCACACTTAGAGAAGAGAATGTTGAATAAATCCCTTCCAAAAATCCTTCGGAGCCCATCTGAAAGGCCATGGAAATGTGCTTTCTGTCATTACATAAAAATCGACGTGGCACAATATACTCTTTACTTTTCCTGCAAATAAATTTTATTTATGGAAACATTTTTGTGGATTTTTTATTTATTGGCTTAATATACAGCCTTCTAAATGTGAAGCGACTTTATTTGATAATTAGAAACCATTAATCCATTGAAATACCGAAGATATGAAATAGGTGTCATACATGACACAGCCTGCCCAAATTGTCACTCACAGGAGCCTTGTTGTTTGAAGGCTAACCACTTTACCGAACAGTTACCGAGAGTTTCACGCATAGGACATATGATATATTAAAATTATTACAATTAAGAAGGGTGTCCCCTCTGGGAACTTCTTCAACCATCTAGCAGGGCGGAATTAGATTCACTTTATAGTTATTTGGAAGCCTTTTTATTATATATTAATTAGATTAGGAATGTAGGAGTTATAGTATTGGGTTACTGTGCGCGACATGAATTTTTGGGGAATCGACCGCGGACTCCAACTGTGTAAGGCGGGCGCCCAACTGTGTAGGGCGGTAAGCCATCATGGCACGTACACAGCCTGGAGAGTAGTGTGAAGACGGTGCTGGTAATGGAGATGGGGAGAATGTTGAGAGCAATCGCGCGATGTGGTCTGGGTTCGGGGCATCCACATGGGCTGGGTAATGACACAAGGAGTGGCGAAGATACGTGAGTGGTTGAGGAAAGGAATGGTAGAAGCTCTTGAAAAAGCGGTCGCAAAGACAAGAATAAAATGAGTTGATTAATGGAGGTTCAATAACAGGAGACGTTGATAATGTTAAGAGTAAACTGAAGCATTAATGTAGCGAGATCAATGGACAAAATAGAGAAGCCGAAGATACCAAATAAGTGCCGAAAGGGTTTAGAGATCAAGATTGTTATGATAGAATAATCGTGTGATAGTCAGATAGCAGTAGCAAAGCGAATGGTGGGGAAAGATAATTAGGATAAGGGCATCAAAATGTTTGTGGAGACGGAAGCTTCGAAGAGGTGAGAAGGTGAAGACGAGGAGAAGAAGCAGAGGAGGAAGGTTACTCCTTGGGAAATGCTCGTCTGCTTTTCTTCCACCTCCGTTGTCTCTACGTTTGTTTGTTCTGAGCTTCTCTATTCTCAGCACGTCTTTGTGGCGTTGCAATCATTAGTTCCGTTGAAAAAACGCATTAAGACGGGTGCATGGTGCCCTTTCAGTGTCTCTGAATGGAACGTTTGCTTCACGATTTCGATCGAAATTGTAATAACAAACCGTTTTCCGGTTGATGTTAGTTTCCTTACGGGAGCGTCGGTGAAAGCAAGAAGACTTTACTCATACCCCGCATGACTAAGAAAACAATACTATTTTCTTATATACGGTACCAATGTCATACACTAAGAGTGAACGTACAATAAATTGATTTAAAAAGTATACATGAAATATAAAGTGTGTGTATATATATATATATATATATATATATATATATATATATATATATATATATATTGCGACCCACCCTCTGCCGGCTAGCTCAGAATGGGTTTTCAAGGTGGGCGCAAAATAAAAAATACAATTAGAATAGCGGGGATCAGGGTCATGTGGGCCGTTGTGGATTGAATGCACTTACACAGAAACTCAAGTCGAATCACTTTCCACTTACTTAAGTATATTCTAATTAAATTGCTGTTACAGTAAATGAACATAAAACACTTTACATATACAAGAATTTTGTCTTGCTGAAAAAAAAGAAAACAACTTACACTCTTAATAATTAACTACACTGTTTCCTTTCTCTCATTTAAATCAATTTCAAAGAA
The DNA here is from genome assembly GCA_011170035.1 of Teleogryllus occipitalis. Lineage (NCBI taxonomy): Eukaryota > Metazoa > Arthropoda > Insecta > Orthoptera > Gryllidae > Teleogryllus > Teleogryllus occipitalis. Next base: position 23,155 of record BLKR01010724.1, on the reverse strand, counting down.
TACTTAAAACTTTGCCTAATCATTCCAGTCGTAAATTTCCTAGTTGCAACTTTACAATTAGCTAAGTTTTTCTTGAAAGAAAAGATTGATTCTATTTTTCACAGAATATCGGTATAAAGAACCTGTACTAATACTTTCTTTCCGAAACAAATTATTCCTTCTAATATCTACAAATTGTTCAAGTTGGCACGACCTTACTGTGTCTTCTCACGGCGTAGAGAAATCTGCGGCGTCGACTCTTCCAATCGCTCGATGTCCTTGTCCTTGCAGCTCGGTCGGGAGCAAAGCCGCCCCTCTGCAGAACCGCACGGTCGCCCCTTTCCAGTACCGTTGTTCAACTCACGATGTGGCCTCCGTCTCGTTTTCCGTTGATACTCTTTTCGTATTCTTTTATAGAATGTAACTAGCTTTTAATTCCATATTTAAAAGAATCTACAATACGACAACTGAGTCTATTGTATAAGAAGAATAAATATAAAATAAAAAAACTGCAAAGAAAAGAAATGAATGGCCTCGTTAGTTTCATGCTATTCACACTCCTCTCTCTTACAAAGATTTTAAATGCGTCACTTATACTTTCATCCTTTTCCTGATGAATTGTTTTAATGCATTGTAATATGATAATTACCTCCTCGAATGTCTTGAAGAGTTTTTATCGTAGATGCAGTCCTGAAGTCCGTAGCAGTACGAGGTGCCGCCTTCTCGTGATCGGTAGGTCCTCACTCTCCAGCTGTTACTTCAGAAAAGAAAGCTTTCTTTCTCCCGACTACCGGTGTCGCATACTCTACCGAGACGCTCTCTTACGGATATAGTTCGTAGTTTCCATTTTCGGATTGTATTCATGCGCGTTGGCGCGCGTTCAAACAGCTTATCTTATTCTTGAATATTGATGTGCTCCGTTTTCCGAGACCTCGGCAAAACGGATGGTCACATATCTAATATATATATATATATATATATATATATATATATATATATATATATATATATATATATATATATATATATATATATATATCATCATTACAATATATACAATCAATATATACAATATATATATATATTGTAATGATTTGCGATCATTCCGGTAATTTAGTGTTCCCAAAAATAAAGATTTCCCAATAAAATGTTAAAATTTATATCCAAAAAGACAGAAGACGGCAGCGCCGCGCGCAGACATTTTCCTAAATTAACCGAATGCGCGGAAAAGGGGGAAATTCAACATAAACATTCGATAAAGTATAATTTTTAGTTAGAAAGAACAATCAGCAAAATCGGACCAGGGGTTCACTGATTTCGAAATAATCGTAATTGTACATTTCACGTTCACAAGCATGGAAGCCATTGTTGCTAGAAGAAAGCTGAGGAGAATATGGTTTATAATAAATATTACGAAAACGCCTGAAGGGATCGGGCTGGAACTTTAACGGAACAACAACGGGGCGAAATTTATGAACGATTTCAAGACTAATCACGATTTTGGGAAACATCTAGAAAGCTAATTAAAATTAAATGTAGAAAAGTATAATTAAAATACATTTAAAAACAAGAGACGCATCGTAGTGACGTCACGACTGACGTCACGACGAAATATCGAACTAAAAATGGTTGTATTTAATAAAATAAGACAATGAAAGAAAAATTAGATAGTGTAGTAATTATCAGAGAAATTATAGACAGTATTGAAAACCAGTGATAAGGCGTAAGAACGTATAAAACATGAAAATAAGAAATATTTTGTAATCTTGTTTGTGGCAACGGGCGAGCGATCGGCGTCTGTTCAATGTAAATCTATTTAAGATATTGGACAACAATGCTAGGGGAAGATGATGAGACGGTGTTGTGCGCTTTGGGAAGACGCTAGCTCCGCGTTAGTGTAATGTAACATTTTAAAAATTATTGTTCGGAAGTGGACTTTGAAAACATTTTAGATATTTTCATGCGGACAAAAAGGTTGTAACAAACGGGTGAATGGATTCGTAAGTAATGGCGAATAATTTACATGTAAAAGTGACGCGAACATTAATTTTACGCGGTTGCACTTTTGAACAATGGTCGCGGACATTTTGTGTTGCAGTGTTTACAACACCAAGTTTAGCGTGCTCCGGACAGTAAGGTAATACAAACAGAGTATTTTCATTTTAATTCGCGTAACGAAATAGCGTCTCTTCGCCGCGGGAACTTTAAATATTTTATTTTCATTCGTGAATGAACAGTGTTTCCTCTCCGCGGGAACTTTAAATTGTAGTGAAAACTTTGCGTTTCATCGCAAAACGTTTCGTAGTGGTTTTCTTAACCATGTGAGTTCGCGGTATATATGGTCCTGGGAACTGGTGGAAGCATCGCCGACGGCGACGCGTGATATGGCCGCATGTCGCAGTGTTCATCCGGTATCAGGGAAGTGATGCATGGATATTTTTTTATTTGGCAACTTCAAAGGCATCTGTCGAAGACCAAGTTCTGTTAATTCATTATAGAATAAGAGGGTCAACTATTTCAAACGACAGAATGCGCATTCGGTGTGGATGAATGTATATCTCTATCTAATTTTCAGTGTGAATGGTCATTATTTCTTTGTGTTTTAATATTAAGGGTATTGTTTGTTCGCTATGTTTTGTTTTGTGTGCCTTAAGAGGGCACTATCATTGTATAGATATATTTGTCATTTTGAATTATCAGAGGAAAAGAAACAGTCAACAGAACTGAAATAAATTGAGATGAACACATTCGGGTTCATCAGTAAACCATTAAAGAATGTGTTGTGATTTATGTAGTTAGACGCAGACCCGCACGCGCGCGCATAGGTACCTCGTTTGAAGCCCTGTATAGGGCAGTCACATATTCACGCCCAGAAAGAATTAGAAGTTGTATAAAATTATCTAGCGAACGGGCGAGTGCAAGAGCTAAAGTAGGTTGAAAAGGAAGTGTGTGTATTGATGACAAGGCGCCCATTTGTGTTTAAAGATACATAGGAATAATAAGTAAGTGATATTTGTCAGCTCAAGTTAGGAGTGTGTGTACGTATTTATGATATTAGAAGTATAGCCGTGTAGCAAGGCAGAGCAGGTGATTCTATTGCATCGGCAGCCCAACGCGCGGATAGGATAGGTAGCAACAGTGAAAAAAATTATTACATTATTATAATTTTTTTTAGCACGTGAAAGTTTTCCTATTAAAGGGTGTCGGCTATCGTTTTTGTGGTTTCGTAATGTGAGAAGACGTCGTCAGTCCTGCGGATACGACTGATCTTGAATACCCTTAGTAAGGTAGAAGAAGTTTACTTGTAATCCGGGTTATCTTGGTATTCAGTTTTCGCACTGTGGTCCTGCAACTGGATTACAGTTCGTACGTAAGTTGGAGTGGCTCTCGTTAATTCCAAACAATCAGTCATTTTGCTTTGGTACCTGTTCGATGCTATTGCTCGGAGTTGGGAAATACTTTAGAGCTGTGTTATTAATGCAATCGTGACTTGGGGATTTTTTAGTTGGAAGTTTTTTATGATTTTATTGATTTCGGTCAGAGACGTGTATTGGTTTTGTGGTGAGGTCCATGAATGAATTCTCTGTTTTTATTATGGTGTTGTGTTCGGATGAAATTGTATATTATTGAAGGTGAATGTCGATGCAAAATAGTCAGCAAGTCTCTTCAGCTTCATGATATAATGAATGCTTTACCTGTTGTGGCTTTTAAGGAGGGATTGTGTTTTTCTTTTTAGTATTTTCTTGGTGAATTGCCAGAGCGAGATGTTGTTGTTGTTTAGTGAATTTAGTAGATAATGAAATTGTTGATTTTTTGTGATTTTTTTTATGAGTTTTTTGACAATGTTAGTGATTAGATTTAGTTCCTTCTTAAGTTCTTTAGTTTTAAGTCGAATCCACAGTCTTCTGGTTTTATTTTTTGTGATTGTTACATTTTGAATAGATTAAGGTAATTTGCTCAATGTGTTTTTGTTAGTTTGGTAGTATGGTGGGTTGAGATTTTTTAACAGTGGAGATAATTAGTTCGTTGAAATAGTTTATTGATTGATCTATTTCAAATGGAGTTTTCAGGATCTTCATTCTAGAAATTCCATTTCTCATTGTTTGATACTTTACCCAGTTTATTTTTAAAGTATTTATTTTAGGGGCAGGGGCGTGTTGAGGGGTTAATTGTTGGATAGTCATTAATACCGGAATGTGATCTGAGTCTTGTTAAAAAATTGTTGATTGTGAAATTTTATTTTTGTGTTGGTTATGGCTAAATCATGGATATCCGGTTTGCGCAGACGGTCGAATGAATAATATGTTGGTTCGGGAGGAGATAAAACTTTCAAGTTAAATTGATTAATTATATTGGCTAAGATTTTGCCATCGTGATTATTGGTTTGGCAGCTCCAAATTGTATGTTTGGTGTTGAGGTCACCTAGCAATAAGACATTTTCCGTGAGCTGGAAGAAATTTTGTAGATTTGCGTTTTGGATTTTAAAACTTAGTGTCTTGTACACTGGTATTATTTCCATAATTGATTCTTCGTGTTTACGTCAATTCCGATGCTTTCAATACCAGGAGAGTCGGGAAGATTAGTTTAGCAGTGGTTATAGCATGATTTTAATGATATTAGTACGCCTCCACCTTTGGTTTCAGATCTATCAGATCTGTAAAGAGTGTAATTTGGGTTGAATAGTTTATTTGATTTGATTGCGGTGCGTTTCAACTATGCATGCTATGTCAACGTCGTAGTGGTGCAGAAAGTGAACTAATTCTACCTTTTTATTGTTGATGCCATTGTTATTGGTTAAATACGCGGTTAGAGTTTTGTATGATGCTTATTATTGATGGTATTAAAGATTTGGTGAAATTAATTATGCATGAGGTGATGGCATTTATTATTGTGTTGATTATCGGGTTGATGGCGTGAGGTTTGGCGATTGAGAACTTGGTGAGGAGGTGTTACGTGAGTTTTGAGCGGTTTTGGATTGATTTACAGGAAACTACTGTTCAGAGCAGCCGGCCAGTAGAAGTATCTTCCAGTCATTGACTTAATTCGACCTCCCTGTAAAGCGAATTTTGATGAGACCTGCACGAGATGATTTTGCTCGAGCGTCACAGTAGTTAACACAAAATCCGCTAGAAGGCAACGCAGTATCGTTAGGTTCTAATTACTCCACTAATTGTGACGATTTCAGGTGTACAACCTAAAATTAAAGATGCCTTAAAGTTGAAAGTCTAAATAAGGAATTTAAATTATGTGAGAATGTGGGAACGAAAAGTGGAGTTTGCTGGGAGACATAGCTAGAATATTTTATATTGTTTTTTGGTCGCGTCAAATTCTAAGACTAGCCCCGTATGTGTAGTGCAGTTTTTATGGCAGGAGGTGGCAGTGATTCCCCCCCGTTGGCTTCTGAATGTGTGTATAAATAAGGGGAGCGGTTAGGTCAAGGAAGAGGAGAGATGTCGTGCCGTCCGTGGTCTGTTTGTTAGGGTACTGCTCTGGCATTCGCCTTCGATTGGAGAAACCACGGAAACCTACCGATTGGAGCAGCTGTCCGCAAGAATTATCTTCAGACTGCGGCTGAATTCGAAAAGCAGGGCCATTGTCAGTTCTGTGAATCAGCCAATCGTGAGCGAATGCAGACCCCTCGATCGACCCTACGACGTTCGAAGATAAAACGCTTGAGCGAGTAAATGGAGCCTCTTGTATCAAACTCTATTATCCACTCTTTAAAAAATGAATAAAACTTTCTGAATTTGCTGGCAGTCACTATTCTTTACTAATTCTCAATACTTCGTGTTGAATATGCGGGAAAACAGGTTTATTTTTCATATTATCCTAACCAGAACAAATACAGAGGTCCAGATGATATATCTATAGTTTTATAAGCTTAAGAGGGAAGATGGAGGTTTCAAATGTTTATAGTTAAAAAATACATCCAGTAAAGTATATTGACAGAAGCAGCTGAAATCTTGTGGTGTGTATGTTAACATTTTTTTGTATTCCAGCGTTATAAACGATCTTTTCTATTGTAAAAAATCGTTCGTAATCGGGCATTTTACGGCACAAATGACGTATTCGATTTTACGGCATGAATGATTGTGTCATCATACATTCGGCCAATCACTGCGAGAGAATCGGGGGAGGTATAGGTAAACGGGACAACCGACCACAGTTTTCTCGCAGAGATGTCAAGAACTCGAGTGTCATAAGAAAGTTGTTTCGCAAAATTAAGTTTGATTCTCTTAACTCGATCCTAACGTCTCTCGTTTTCAAAAGCTTAACATTATAAACTAATTGCATAAAGTACTTGTACTATTACGATCAAGGAGAATATATCAATAAATAACAAACGTCTAGAAAAATTATTAGTTTAAAAATAATTATTTAGTTTACAAAAAATCATGATATTACAGGTTATTTTTTAATGTTTCTTGAACATGTTTTTTGAGCCAAATTCTATCAGTATATTTGAAAACCAAAATTATCATCAAATTTATCATGCAAAAATTATATTTAAAAAATATGCTTACATGTTTTTGTAAATGTTTTGCTGCAATGAGGAAGAGAAAAAATAATTGAAACGTTTATTTTTCTTTTGAATGATTTATGCCTTATTAATAAAATAAACATTTTAACTAGTAACCAATAACTGCAACAAGACACGTGGAAATAATTAATAAATAATAAATATATCGGACTGTTTAACCCAGGACATAATGATTCTGTGATGCCCATGGCAATATATTGTATGCAATGTAGAGAAATATTTATGGGTTTGATTATCCATCCAACTCAAACTGCTAAATTTAACTCTGTTAACGAAAAGCGTACACAAGGACTGCGAATAGCTAGATGCGTTCTGCGCCACACCGTAATCCAGTTTGTTTACCTTTAGAAGCTCTGGCCTTACTGATCTGTCAAAATTCCCAGCAAACGCTTCAAAATGGTCAGATTAATCAAAATAAACATTAGCGATTTGTATTTGATAGTTCTAATGGATTTTAGATTCTTTCCTTGGATTTTGTAAGAGGCATTATTATTTTCATCGCTTTTATGAAAGTATTTGTTAAATAAGAAAGAAATGTAAAACATCAGCACCATTGTGAAAAGTTTGTTATTAAGTGAAGGCATAACCTGGTAAATCTCGATATTCAGTGTAATTTTAGAATAATTTATGTGTATACTACGCATACGTATGTCTAGATATAGTGCAGCAGTTACTGATTTTGTATATTAAGTAATAAAAATGTTAATTGTTTCTTTCGCGATAATACAGCTATACGGAGCGAGTGAATCAAAGAAAAATTCCGAAAGTTCATATGTAAAATTGTACACCCAGCAACAATTGTGCTTGCGTTTAGGAAAAAATTAATTCTCTCTGAGATTAAATATAGAAGCAGAATGGGAACGGTAGAGAATGCATACTAATCGCTGCCTAAGTTTGTGTGAATGAGGGGTTATTTAACAGAAGTAAGATGTTTTTGGACGATATTTTTGGAAATGTTGATTATTACGAAAGTAAAGTAAGGAGCGTGTTGACGTTAGGAATGGTGCGTAAACAGTGTTCTGAGTAGCTTACGCGAAACAGCGTTGTCAGGACGGGTGCAAGAAAATCAATTCAGAGAGAAGAGAGAGATGGCAAGCAGAAAAATTGAAGGAAAAGAAATGTTAAAGAGACAGAAAGGCAATCAGGAGTGGATCGATGAGGAAGATCAGCTGAACCAGTCAGGCTTGATAGTGGTGGGTCAGAATGAGAAAAATCAAATGAGTAATTTAATATTGAGTGTTGGAGAAAGATAAACAATGGGGTCCAAAATGACGCGATAGGGAAATTGTGAGCTCTAAGGAATATGGCAAGCAAAAGAAAAGTACCTCTTTCAATATCATATTGAGGTCATTTAATGACAGGAAATACTGGGCAGGCAGTGGTGATACAACGAAAAGACTGCTTTACTTTCTGCTGTTCCTGTTGACTCGTGGTTCTTCAAAGCTTCTGCTTTATCTTTCCAGGCGCATCTTTTCGTTACTCATACACGTCCATTCCGTCGAATCTAGTTCTGAGGGGGCGAGGCGAGAAAAGCGGCTTGCGGGGTTTGTGGCTGCACTGTTGTAGATGGTGCGGTGACGAGAGCACTCCACTTGTGTGCGTTTGCGTGTGTGCGTTCAGACAATTAAGCGGTTACGTAACGGGCTGGAGCTGCAATAGCCCCTACGCGGCGCGGCGCGGCGCGGCAAAGTGGCTGGCGCTTCTTTCTTGTCGGCGCGATGCCGTCCGTAGCAGAGGGCATACGAGCGCCTGGAATTAACTGACCCACGAATAAACGCAAACGTCAGCGGCCAAATGCTGCGAGCATGTGTGAATGGCCATTAGCTACGTTTCGTGTAAAACCGGGAGAGGTAGCTCACGGAAACAACTGATACCAGGAACTGGATTCCAGGATACTGGAACCAGGTATCTCCCACCAGCGTGGCATTGTCCTACCCGGGGCTATCTCTAAGCTCCCGAGAGGTCTCCCCACATGTGTGGTAATGTAGTGTATGCGAGTGTGAGTGTATTTAAGAAAGTGGTAAGGAAAGAACAAGGACGTGGAAGGAAAGATCGCGCCAGGTTCGTGACCCGGTTGTTAGCGTATTGGTCTGGAATTCTCCTGGTGTTTATCGGAACGTACCAACATACCAGAGCAGCCAGCCACAATTCTTGTCCAGACATTAAAAAGTTATAAAACTTTATAACTTTCTCATGTTTATAACTATAAAGTTAAAACCAGAACGTTGTAATGCATTCATAAAATATAAATTAGGAATGAAAATAAAATATTTAATATAAACACTCATAAATTTCCGATCAGGGTTTTCTAGCCAGTGCACTTCATAAGCTAAACTTGCCATGAAGTCTCGTATCAGTTTGGAGTATGCTCTTCGGAATGAAAACTATTCATACGAATGATTAACCATTTGTAATGGTTTTGAAAAACATCTTTACATATTTCATATTTTCCAACATAACTTTCTCCTTTTCTTCCAAAAATAATCTGGGTTATACAAATGAGTTGGGTGGTGAAATAGTATCTCCATTTAATATTTCACGTAGCATATGTTTGTTCTCATAAATACTTGTGAAGTAATAGTTTAATCTTTCAGGGAAATTTAAGTTACTGCCTGAAGTACTTTTGTTGTGTCCTTATTCTAACTCCTGCATTCATTCATAAATTTAGTAACTGTTTATTTTAGGGATTTTGATGAAATGAAATAAAATGTTTGATTTCAAACGCTATGGACATTTGGATTTCATTTGGCAGTTACAGAAAAAATCCCCAGCATCATCACTCAAGATATGTTCTTTTTCATGAAATTTGTTTAGGGTACAAAATTCTGAAACGTAACACTAGCAAACTGAATGAAAGAGCATTAGAGCAATCGCTACTTGACAGAATTCAGGAACTCCAGTACTTCGTTTTAATTTCAACTGCGTATTAATAGTTTATGCAATTAGTTTATAATGTTAAGCTTTATTGCATGAGTACATGTTAAAGAGTTAACATGTTAAAAAGTAACGAGTTAGGAGCGAGTTTTCAGATTTGTACGAATGCAATAAAGTAACATTATAAACGAGTTGCATACACTATTTTTTGTGTAACATCATAATAAATTAGCATAATAAGAGAATCGTACTTAATTTTGCGAAACAACTTTCTTGTCTCCGGTATTTGGCATCTGTGCGAGAAAACGGTGATTCCTTTTACCTCTACCTCCCCAGGATTGACTGAATGTGTGATGAGTGATGACGCAATCATTCGAGCCGCACATGCCAATACGTCATCATTTGTGCCGTAAAAGGCCCTTTAATGAACGATTTTTTGCAACAGAAAAGATCGTTTATAATGCTGGTATACAAAAAAATTATTGCATGCTCTACGCATTACATTTGTAGGGTAATTTCAACATCAAAATTATTATTTTTTGTCTGTATTACTTCAATATACTATAATATTTTTGGTCTATGATTTTTAAAGACAGAACATTTTTCTTATTAATATTTATTACATAATTTCTTCAATTTTTGGTCTTTGATTTTTAGAAACAGAACATTTTTCATATGAATATTTATTACATAAATATATTAAATTATGTAATGAATATTAATATGAAAAATATTCTGTCTTTAAAAATCAAAGATCTAAATTTTGGATTTTGAAAATGAACTTTGATGCTCTTGCAATAACAAACAATAATGAATTGCATCTGGACGTGTTGTTTTGTTGGTATACTCCAGTCCACTTGCGAGTGCAGAGTTTCAATTGGATGGCGTGAGAGCATGTTCGCGTGAGCTTGTTCAATCTCCCCTTGATCTGTGCGCTCGGGAAAAGTGACGTAAGACATTTCCTCTAGGTCAAGTCTTGAGCTTCTTCACGGAATACATCATGATACATACCACTGCTATAGGAAAAATATTTTTCCCTTCCGTATGCTATTTTCTTTCTCGGAAACAAAATTGGATGGAATTAATTAACGTTATATTCGTTCTTAACAAAATCAATCTTATTCCTACAAGTAAAATGCTCAAACTCAAAAAATGATTAGCGAAATTATACGAACTGCTTTAAAAACGAATTATCACAAAAATTTCCTAAATTTTAGTTAAAAATTTCTTTAATATATTTTTTAATTTATTTTGGAGATAAATATTTCTCACTTTACATGGTTATACTCTTTGTAACAAAACCTTAGATGAAAATTGAACGTTATTTTCAAATATTACTAGTACTTTACTAATACAGACTCGTGATTAAACTGTTTTTTAAAACAGGTGTTGATGTTTAGTTAATGGTCACATATGTCTATTGATATAAGGATTTGTTGAAAACATCTCTAAAGAACAGCATGTGAAAGGATGTGGAGTTCATTTTGAAAATGTGATCTCTTAGTTTGCTGTTACTTGTTTTTACATTGTCAGCACCCAAGTGAGCAAATCGTATGAAGTAGAATAGATTTTCGTTTGACTGATCGAAGGCAGAGCCACACTGGTTGATTCACGAAAGGAAATGCCGTGTTTCATGTATTATATTGTAACGAATATTGCGTCATCTGCCGGCGGACGCCACGAACTACCTGTATGCCGTCATCGGCCGGCGGCCCTCGAATTAGCTAGTCCCAGAGTGTTCTGGCGCTAATCGCAAAGTCCACAAAATTCTCGACGGCGCCCGCCGACTATAAATACGCGGCGGCCGGCGACCGCGGGTCAGTCTTAAGTTTGAAGTGGAAGCTGAGCTGTAAAGTGTGTGCATCGCGGTGAATAGCAGTGCAGTGATTGTGCTCAGTGACGTGAACTGTGGCCAGCGCCGTGAACTGTGATCAGTGCAGTGGACTGTGGCCAGTGCATCGAACTGTGGTCAGGGCTTAGGACTGTGCGACAGCGTAAGAGAAGTGAACAGTGTAAATAAATAATCAAGAGAAGTGTGACGTGTAAAGAATAATAAAGTGAAGACCATCTGTACATAAATCAAGTATTTTCAGCGATTGTGTTAAGAAACAAAATAAACGTTTTTGTTGTAATAATACTAGAATTTTAATTCACCACCTAGAATCGTAACAATATTATAGTATTTTATTTTGTTTACCCTCGAGATATAAATTCCACCATATTGTGTAAATGACAATTTCAGCGAAACTTCAATCAATACAATAAAGCATGTGGTAGAGTGGTGGTTCATTCATAAATACAAAAAAACGTGTAGGTTCAGTTCTATTTATCTCTCTATTCAGCTGGTGTAAAATGTCAAAAGTAGCGCAGCCAACACACGTAAAATTAAGAAGTTACTTTTGAGAATTTAAAGATGAAGATTTGTTAACTGACAATAAAATATATTATTTTGTAATTTGTGTGTCTGTACAGAGTTGTCGACAGAAAAGTTCTTGGTGCAACAGCATATTCAAACCAGTAAACATCAGGCTAACAAACACCGAAATTCCAAACAGAGACAATTGTGTTTAACAGAACTAACAACATCGGCTGTAATGCTCGACTTCAATAAGGGTCTGTGCCTCTCTCTCATCTCTGGTGACATCCCTGTCTACAAACTGAAGAATTAATGCTTCAGGGAATTGCTTGAGAAATATACTACTAGCAATCCGGATGAGTCAACACTTAAGAAGATGTGTGCTTCAGCGATCTACCATGAAATTATACAGAAGATAAGAAATGAAATTAAAGAAGGTCCAGTAAGGGTTTCCACTGATGAGACAACAAAGAAGGTTGGCTTGTTGGCAATGTAGTTATTGGTTTGTTAAGTGAAAAGTATTCTGAACGAATTCTTCTACATTGTTGTGTTCTTGAAAAGTGTAATGACAAAGCTATAGCCAACTCTTCAATAATGCTATGGGTATCATGTGCCCAATAGATATTATGTAGGAAAACGTGATACTCTTCATTAGTAGAGAGCTTTTACAAGTCGTAGATTTGAAAGACGTAACACGACAGTTCTGGGGATAATTGTACTGCGCATGCGCCGGCAACAAATGACGGCATTTTGATTGTCGGGTCCCGTCATTCTCCCTGGTTTGTCCTCAACGACAAACTTATACTTTACGTAGTTTTTGCCGCCACCACTAAACAGGAATTCAATACTAACACACAATGAGCATGGAAACAATGATAAATACAATATCCATACTACCAATATAATATGGCAGGAAATTAATGGTTAATTTTTTCTCAAGTTAATTCAGGTATGTCAGGAAAAAACTAATATAACTGTTTAGGATTTGGAGGTTATGTATATAATGAGGCTACATTTATTGTTTCGAAAAATATATTATTTATCCACAGAAATTGCCAAACATTTCCCATTCCTAATTTATACAATACAAACATGTTCTAGTAAAATAGTGGGATTATCTAGGAAGCTATAGTTTTCTTTGGAGATAGACAAGTATTACCTATTCGTATGATACAATGAGATTTGATGTATTATAATGTATTTACTATCTTGTAATCCTTATAAAAGGAAAAATAGAGAAAGAGATACACAGATGTTCCACAAAAGCTTTTAGATCCTGTTAAAGGTATTCAGTTCCAATTAGTTCTTAGTTTTAACGTACATTTTCGATTGTACGACATGCAAAAACTCATTTTTCTGAAGATACATTATTTTACTTTTACGCCAAATGATGGACAAGCATTATCTATTGTTTTGTCCTAAAATGACTCATTTCTCTTGTGTGGCGCATGCATTTCTATGTGTAGCAGTGATAAGAAGCAGTTACCTTAAAGTAGATTTGTTGATTTCATCAGTGAAATTTTTTTTTTATCAAAGCTCCCAATAGAATTAATATGTTGAAAGAAATGTACCCTGAAATTCCATTGTCACCAAAGACAATTTGAACTACTCGTAAACAAGACACGTGTCTGCTAGAGGTTGAATATTATGCCGAACATATGGACTCTCTTAATATTGTTCTTCTTGCATTGGACTCTGAAGATGTAGTCTCAATTGATACCGCGATAACAGTTACATGTAACACAAGTGCAAAGAATGACAAATTATATTCTGCATACATTTTCATGCATCACAAAAACCCGCAAAAAATCTCCAAAATACGCACCTTTCTCTTATGAAAGCTTTAAAATTGTAAATAGTACTGTGGAACACTTGTATCGTGGTCGAGATGAAGTTGCAGATGCAGTGAAAACTAAGATGGACATATTCATGTTTTCTTCCGGGCTGGTGGGCCGTGGTGCAATTGGCTTTAAACTGCCAAACGTTTCGCCCACGACTGCGGCGGGCATCTTCAGTGGCGAGGTCTCGGGCGAAGTGTCCGGGACGGCGGCTGACTGGCGACTGTTACCGCGATTTGTCGGCTTTCATTTCTTGCATGTTATTCTCCAGCCTAACGCTACGCTCTTGTATCTGTTTTTGCATATTATTATTCATTCGAACGCTGTCGGATCTCATTTCTATTATCAAACGTAATAGCATAGAAAGGGTAGGTTTGAATCTTCACCTGCTGTCGCCTGGCTCATGGCTGCCCCTTGCGCGCTAACCGCAACATTCCCCTCCCCTTCTACTTCTAACTCCTCTAAACGCTGGAAGTCTTCGCTCTCGTCGCGAGCAGAAATCGTTTCAGAGTCCGACGCGTCCCGTACACTTATCATTTTCCCGCTACGCGTTTCCATAGTTACCTAATTCTAAATCCTACAAATGAAAAACTGTGTGTTGTGCCTGACCCACTTGCTACCTTGCTACCTTACACTAACACGATGCACTGGTACCCGTTTATTCAGGACCCACGTTGCGGCGCCATTGTAATGTACCTCTCTCTACTCTATTCTCCTAATCTCTTCTACTACCTGCTTTATGTTGGGCTGCCAATATAATAATACCTCTCTTCAAACCTACCTTAGTTTTTATATTTGCCCGTCAACTAGCTAAATTTGTACAATTCTTGAAATTTCCCCGGGCGTGACTGCGTGATTGCCCTATACAGGACTACAAACGATGTACGTATGTGCATGTGCATGGGTCGGCATCTAAATACTACAATTACAACACATTAGATAGAGGCTATTGATGAACCTGGATGTGTTCATCATTATTTATTTACTTTCTCTTTTGCGTGTTTTCTTTGAATATGTCAACACATCACACACATGGAGGAAAACAAGGCCCTCTGACGGCACACAAAAATATAACACAAACAATCAACAATACACTCAATATTAAAAAACCCTACAAATAAATAACTATCATTCACACTGAAAATTATAATGCAATCTGACCACTCATCCACACTGAATGCGCATTCTGTCGTAAGAAATTTTAACCTTATCTTATAATTAGAGACACAACTTGGTCTTCGACAGATGATTGCAGATAAATAAAAAAAATGAACAAACAAATGTACATGTGTCACTTCCCTTTATGATGGCCAATGTTGCAACATGCGCCGCACGTCACGCATCGCCGTCTATCGACTGGCACGCTCCCCGTGTACCGCAATAATGCGCTGCAACTTCAATTTGCTCCAAACCATATTTTCCATCAAATTCCATTACTGAACACACACTGCGAAGCGTTCTCCAGTACACACGACGTTTCCACCAAATTAAAGTTCTCACGGCGAAAGAATATTCTCGATTTCACGAATATCGAAGAAATACAAACTTTGAAATTCCCGCGGTGCAGAAATATTGTTGACTTACATTAATTAAGCAAAACTGTTCTAATTATATTTTGATCACTGTCCGAAATCTGATACACTCCGTGTTATAAAAATTGTAACACAAGATGTCCGCATCCGTTGCCTAACACTGCAATCGCGTAACTAAAATCAGTCTTCGCGTTGCGTCTATTCATAGGCTATTGTTCCTAATCCCGAATTTACTCGCTTTATCACTACCTTGATTTTTTCCACGTAAAGAAAATTAAACAAAAATGTTTCAAAATATATTACAAACTCGCACAACAATGAACTTTTACTCCTTCTCGCCACAGCTTCTGCCTCTCCGTCTGTGTGCGTGTCTGTCTACGTGTCTATGTAGCATTGTTGCCCGCCCTCCATATAGATTTTCTCGAACAACCGCCGATCGCTCGCCCGTATCCACAAACAAGATCACATATTTCTTAAATTGCAGTTTATTATAGTTTTTTTTTCGCCTCGCTACCAGTTTCTAATATTGTCTATTATTTTTCTGCTAATTATTACTATCTTGGCTCTTCTTTTCAATGTCTTGTTTTGTCAAATTTCATCATTTTAGTTTATTCACGTCGTGACGTCAGTCGTGACGTCAATACGATGCATCACATTACGTTCGTTTCAATCATACTTTTAATTATAACTCGTGTCCTAGGCGTTTCCCAAAATTGTAATAACTTTCGAAATTATTCATAATTTTTGTTCTGTCGTTCGTCAAAGTTCCAGTTCGATTCCTTCGTGCGCGGCGCTGCCGTCTTCTGTCTCCTTGAATACAAATTATCACATTTTACTGAAAGTTTTTACTCTCTGGAATCTCTGGAATTTTATTAATAGGTGATTTACCCTTGAAAATAAATAAATAGATATATAGATATTTACATATTTCGTATACTTTTAATTCCTATAAATCCGTTCCCTTGTAATATCCAACACTTTCAATAAAAACATTTTCTCTCTTTGTGTCTTTCTCTCTCTCTCTCTCTCTCTCTCTCTCTCTCTCTCTCTCTCTCTTTGTTTAAAATGTCGAGTAAATCAACCGAATAATTTTATATTTCCTCTTTTATGTATACTACTTGATTGAAGCAGAGTATTAAAATGAAATGCTTCTACTTGGTGCAAGTGGTCTCTCAGAGAATGAATGGATCCTTGTTGGAAGTTAAGTAGTTTTCTCGGGTGATCTCTGAGATTTATTTCTGAATGTTAGTAATGAAAGGAGTGTGTTAGCGTATACTGAACGTACGAAAGAACTGACCACTGTAACATTTTCTTACACCAATCATCTCATTGCTGGATGGATTTTGTATGGATTATGTAGTTTATATTGAGTGACAGTTTCAGGGAGACGTCGAATCAACTGTACCGCAAAGTCCTGTAAGAGGGAGTGGAATGAAAAGAGTTTGGACTGGATTTGCAGTCTACGAAAAGAATAATGTACTTTATGGTTTAATGCAAAATGGAAAATGTTCGCAAGTTACTTCGCAAGTTTACTATTTACGTCTACTATTTATCTTATTACTCAATCTGCTGAAAATCATACTTTTCAGCGCAAAAGTAATAATTAATTTATCAGTAAATTAATAATATACAGATTGTTCCTTTTCTTGGACGAATGGAGAATTAGGTTGGCTCCAGTTTTATTGGTTTTAAGAAGGTATTCCCAGAGATCTGATGAAATATCTTTTGCATACCACATGGAAAAGACCACTTGAAAGGCACTGCTCACGTCATGTCTATTTACTTTTGTGATTTTTAGGGCCTTGGGTAGGGACTTAATCATTATTATTATTATTATTATTATTATTATTATTATTATTATTATTATTATTATTATTATTATTATTATTATTATTATTATTATTATTATTATTATTATTAGCATTAGCATCAATTAATTGTAATATTAGGATTATTATAATAATAATTAATCGTTTCTACTGGTACAGTTAAAAGACTGGGAATTACAATACATCATTTTATTGGAAAAACCGTATATTTTGCGCCAAGTGTTGTTGAAGCACCGACTGTCACTAGATCTGCTCCTGAGGAAGCTAATTGCATTCTGGAGTATACTTTATAATGTGACAGATCACAATGAGTGATTATTAAGGGGAGAATTTTAATGAAATGTCATTTTTTTCTTTTCACTTTGGAACAATGCCGTTTAGTAAAGAAATTCATTTTATGTTATGACAAAACGAAATTGCCACTTTTATACGTCATTTTGTTTGCATTTTTTGTTGATTTTGGATAATAAGTGTTTTTTGACTTTTTTTCGTCATTTTCAATGCATTTTTCTTTGATTTCATCGGTTTTAATGTCATTTTAATTGTTCTTGCTTCAAATAATATTTACGAGATGCAACAAATGTTCTCCACAGAATTCCTGAGTACCTATACCTGGTATCCTATTAGATTTCTTCGCAATTTATTTCGCAAATAAAAATATTTCGCAAATAAAAAATTTTATATCGCAAACAATAGTTTCAGTGGGAGCCATAGTGAGTATGTAATCTAAGGTTCCTGTGACCCCTGTGAGCGTCATTAGTGGTTCAGCCGATATCGGGATAACTAAAGACAGAGATTTTCTAGCAAAGAACAGTCCAAACCAAAATTTTGAAAGCTGAGTTCACTTGAACAAATAGGAGCAGACTCGATTACATCAGTACAACATCAGTTATCAACAGCTTAAGTTGTTCGTCTGAACTGGTTTTGATAACTTTTTTGACGACATTTTTCTTTGCTTTCAGGGCATTTTAAAAACATTTTAAGAGCATTTAACTGATCATTTTTGGCGATATTTTAGGACATCAAAATCTGCCCCCTAGTGATTAATAAATGGAAGCACTTTATTAATAACATTGTGAAATCATGAAGAACGTGTATGCGCATTATTGAAGCATTGGTTGCGGGGCGACCCATAATAACATGAGAAGACTTGGCCGAGAACACGGGGAGACGAAAACATAGAATGTCACATGTCAAACATACGTCGTGGATACGCGAAAAGTTTCCATGGTGTCAAATATATTGATCTGTAGAGAAGATTAAACAATCATTGAAAAAGTCACTCGCTTACGATAAACATTGGAAATCGATAGCTCTAATCATACAGAAAAAGGTTAATACATGTAGACCGCAGTATAGAACACTGGCACATATTACAACATTCGGAAAGGTGATAGTTTGATAATTAATTAATAGAATAATTGGAATAAATTTAATACTACAAAGAAGAAACATTATCAAGGTCACTACTACAACTTCGATTATACAAGATACGTGATGTGAGTACTAAAGTGATGTCCAGTTGTTTTTTTAATTGTTCTAATGTGCGCACAAGTAACAATTGACATTTAACATTTATTGAGAAACTTGTGAATCTAAATTACTGTGTAGAACATTAGGTTAGTTTTGGAGTTTGGAGGATTCAATTTTTATTAAATTCAAGTGGATAGATTTGATTAGTGATTAATAAAGTTTATTTTAATTATTTCTGAGTTTCTCTTTTCGTGATGTTTTAATTCTTTGATGTTTTGGTAAATGAACATTCTTTTCAAGCTCCATGTTTGATTTTTCTTTAGAGAATAGTATATTATGAAACGATGATGTAATGATGGATATTAATACATGAGTGTGTTATTATGATACGAGCGAGGAACGAGGGAGTATCGTAAACTTCACACGAGTGTATTAATACCCATTACATCGCGTTTCATACGGTACTTTGAATACGACATTTTTAAAAATATATTTATAAACGACATTTTTATAAAATGTTAAATGTCGTATTTAACTTATGTTAAACTTTCACATTGAATCGTTTCCTGGCAGTTAACATGGAGGATTCTGCCAAGGGCATCTAGCGGATAGATCCCTACCCTACCCTCGCATGCTGCCGCAGGTGGCTGTGGTTACCAGTCCGCCTGCGAGAGAGTACTACGATAGTCAAATAGGATCAATGTGAAATTACGGTTCAATTCATTTTAAATAATATTCCACGAAAAATACTAATAATTAAATAAATTAAAACTGACAAGGATAATATAATATCAAAGGCAATTTTAATGTACACAATCGAACGAAACATTTACTAGAACGATTCTCAATGATTTATTAAGTGCCAATACTTGGTTTGTAAACTTTTCTGTGAAAGTCAACAACCTGTATCACAATGGAATCTGTATCGTAATGAGTATCATTATGCAACTGGTTGCAGCCATCAAATGACAGCATTATAGGATGGAAGTGGAAGAAGTTAATTTCAGAGGTTTACTGGTGAACAACACTATCGAATGCTGTAGTAATCTCCGACTTTCATACTTCCTTTCAACTGGTAAAGTCGTAAAAGATTTGCCGGTAATTAGCCCACAGCTAATATTAGTCATGAATGAAGGAGATAATCAAATACAGTAAACCCTCATTAACACGAATTCCAAGGGACCAAAATTATCGGATTTGTTATAAAAATGCCTGTCATCAGAGTATTATGAATTTCCATATTACCGTAATCCCTTGCCGGGATGGACGTTTTGTTTCTCTTACGGCCAAATTCGTGTTAAGCAAGTTTACTGTAGGGTTTACTAACGAGGGTTTACTGTAATATTAATAATAAAAGTTCTAAATCATAAGGGGGCAACTTTAAATTATACCGTTAATGTGTCGCAAGTAACAAAATTTCGAAAAACACAGAGCGTCGAAAAGCACATAAGCTGTGACGAGGTGGCAGATGGTCCGCCCACAGGAAAAGAGGATTGAGGGAACGCCGAATGACCGATGCTATCTGGGCGTATTGCAAACGTCTCCACTTGCGTCACTTGGATTAGGTTATCAACAGTCAACTGGGCTTTTCATTATGATTCCCGAGAACCAGGAGATAACTCGTTTAAGAATGGTTTCCTTTCGCAGATGTCCGGCATTGATTGGTATCGCAAGCATTTTTATACAGGACATATGCAGTAAAAATAAGTGACATATTATTCGATTTGTGAGGAAAAATTAGAATACTTAATATGAGACTCTTACTTGTAATGTTTCGAAAAGATTCGGAAACAAATCATTTTATTTCTACAATACTTCTTTACTACATTTTTGGTTATGAATTGAAATTGTCTTATTGTAACTAATCAATAGTTTATTCATAATTTTCCTGTTCAAACTTTGTGTGTTGGATACATACTTGTAATACTAAGCTCTAAAGAATTTATATTGGTATTATTGCGAAAGAATGATTGATAGTTGAAATGAAATTGACAGTTTCTATTTCACCTAAACGGAGGGAGGTTGTCTATAGTCCCAAATGTGAAAATGTACTATTTGTAATGTAGATCTCAAGTGACAGTTTTCATTCAATGAACCGAAATTCAGTTTCGGTTCAAATTTATTCTATATTGGTTCTGTGAAGCGCGATGAAGTAAATCGCTGAGTTTAATGTACAAAGGGATGCAAAGAATGTGAGCGTTTAATATAGAAATGTTCTTTGTGTTCGATTGAGACTGATGTAATGCTTTTGTAAGATACATTTTCTTTTAAAATCAATTTATTGCTCTCTGTTCATGTGTCGCATTGGCTTTTACACTGACATATTACGAATATCGACGTAGTTGCCATGTGAATTTCTTATACTATATAATATTCATCGAATATGGATTGTGGAAGTAATTTTTAATTGCATGGAATTATTTTGCAATAATTAACTCGAATAGGACTGCAATAGTAGATTAGCGTTATTAACATTACTTCTCTACTAGGATAAACACTCTTTGTGAGGATATTCTTCGGGCAACAAAAATACCTAAGCAATTATAAGTTGTCTTAAGAGTTTAAACTCGTATAGGTAACTGAATTTTGTTATAATTGAACTTTAATAACAAACATTTAGAAGTCACATTGTTGTCATAACGTAATCATTTATCTTCATAGGCTCGATCAAAGTTGGAAATCTTAAAGGCTCCATCAAAGTTTGATATCTACGTACAGAAAGCGTGCAGTCCACACTGTTCGTGAACATGCATGTAAAGTTGCAGTACATTTTCTGTATGTAAATCTGCAGGAAAACTGTAACGTTAAAAAGACCTTAAGAGTATGAAATATGTGCTTACTATTGTATTATATGTTATAGTACAGTATGAAAAAATCATAATTTTGTATAATATATAAATATAACTATTGAAATGTAAGAAAAATAGTTTTAGTGTCGAGGAAAATTTTAAATTATGATGACACGGGCACTTCATTTAAGGGATATTGATACTGGCACATACGATCAATAGATACCGAAATGCTTTTGTATGTCTGTACTTGGCGCGACAGCACGCGTTCAGGCCATGGCCAGCCCATAACCCATGGCCACCAGCTGCGTCCCGGCCCTGGCGGCCATGCGTTATGGGAAGATGTAGTCTGCGTTAATAGTAAAGGCACACAAAAAAGTTGCCAGACCCAAAGGCTTGACACATGTTTCTGTATGTATGTCGACGCGCTGAATCCGAATCTGAAGACAAAATTGTACCACCGCCATCCATTTCTTTTAAATCGCGAAAAAACATCGTGAAACTGTAAATTGTAAATTCCACGATGATTTTTGCTAATAAAAAACTAAAAGGTGGTTGCGCAATTATAACTTCGAATTCGGAATCAGCGCGTCGATATACATACAGAAACATGTGTCAAGTCTTTGGGTTAGACAATTTGTGGCTTCTGTAGAGTACAAGCTACAAGAAACCAAAATCTGGTATTGACATGTGTTTTCGCGATAAAAAAACGAAGCTGGTTGCGTAATTCTGGTTTTGGATTCGGATTCAATGCGTCGACATAATACAAAAACCTGTTTTTAAGACTTTGGGCCGGACCGCATATTTTGTGTATGCCTGTCTATTTAACTGTGAATGTAATTGACCGGTTACTTCTTTCTATGTTCTTGCTTGTTGAGTTAAGTTAGTTATCCATGATATTCTCACGGGCTTCCTTGTGCTTCCGTAGGTGAGCTTCTTCCTGACGTCGTACCTGGTTCCACTGGTGCTCATCTGCGGCCTGTACCTGGGCATGCTGCTGCGCCTGTGGCACGGCGTGGCGCCGGGAGGTCACGTGTCCGCCGAGAGCCGGCGCGGCAAGAAACGCGTCACGCGCATGGTGGTGGTAGTGGTGGTGATCTTCGCCGTCTGCTGGTGCCCCATCCAGGTGAGCTCCCGCTCTCACTTCAGCTGCTGTCTGGAGGAGAATTCTAGCGGCCGGCTGCTCTGATCGGTAGTTTTCCGTGGTTTCTCCGATCAACACCAGGCGAATGCCGGAGCAGTACCCTACCAAACGGGCCACGGACCGCGCGCGATCTGTCCTTCCTCTTCCTTGTCCTATCCTCTCCCTTACACACACACTTACACTAACATGCACTACACTACCACATATTTCGGGAGACCGGTCGGGAGCTTAGAGCTTGTCCCGGCTGGGGCGGTGCCCCGCTAGTGGGAGAGTCCAGGTTACGGGGAAACCCCACTAGCCGACGGTAGGTCGGCGCCGGATCTCGCCATCCAGCGGGGGAAGATCACCGCCATCTCCCGGGGAAAAACATGCACTACACTAACGGGACTAATGACCGAAGTAGTTGACGCGCCCGGAAACACGAAAAAATCAATCAATCAATCAATCAATCCCGCTCTCACACTTCCACGATTCCGGGCCGGGTCAGTCTTGGGGGGAAGCATGTTTCATTTAGAATGATTAACATCTAGTGAAGAAATAAAATTCGCTAATTATATTGCGTAATGTCAAACAACAATGAAAAACTTCTGAGATCCTCAATTGGGGACCATGGCAGTTAGTGGGTTGTCATCTCCTCTAATGCCCCCGCTGTCGCACCCGGTGTTGCCCTCGCTATTGCCCTCGCTATTTTCCCCGCTATTGCCTCCGCTATTCCTCCCGCTATTGCCCTCGGTATTGTCCCGCTATTGCCCACGCTATCGCTAGCTCAATCGCCCACGATCTCCCCAGCGCCCTCTTCC
>BLKR01010723.1:0-47687 GCA_011170035.1 Teleogryllus occipitalis | reverse complement strand
AAAATATGGTTTTATGCGTGTTGAATATATCTAGTTGCATCGTATTCTAACTAATTAATGTTGTCGTTTACGGATGCTCAAAGGACTTATTAAAAATAATTCACCGTATTCAGTACACTGATATCACTCAACATGCATTGAATGCCACAGGGTACTGATACCACTCAAAATTGATACATACTATTGGCGACACAAGGGCTGGTTGGCACTCAGGTTTCTCCGTCGGCACGTAACCTCTTAAGTCATAGATTCGTTTAGGCTGTTTTTCAAAACCTGGGGAACTTCTCACAGAATTTGAATGTGATCGATTGCTTGATTGATAGTGATTCCGGGCGCGTCAACTACTATGGTCATTAGTCCCGTATGTGTAGTGTAAGTTTTCGAGGGAGGTGGTGGTGGTCTTTTCCCGCTATATGACGAGATCCGGCGCCTATCTACCGTCGGCTAACGGGGTTTTTCCTCAACCAGGTATCCCCCAGGAACGGGACACCGCCCCAGCCGGGACAAGTTTTAAGTCCACGACCGGCATGTGTGGTAGTGTAATGC
The DNA here is from genome assembly GCA_011170035.1 of Teleogryllus occipitalis. Taxonomy (NCBI): domain Eukaryota; kingdom Metazoa; phylum Arthropoda; class Insecta; order Orthoptera; family Gryllidae; genus Teleogryllus; species Teleogryllus occipitalis. Next base: position 47,141 of record BLKR01010723.1, on the reverse strand, counting down.
ATGTTAGTGTAGTGCATGTTAGTGTAATAGGGGTGAGAATAGGACAAGAAAGAGGAAGGAAAAATCGCGCGCGGTCCATGGCCCGTTTATTAGGGTACTGTTCCGGCATTCGCCTGATGTTGATCGGAGAAACCACGGAAAACTACCGATCACAGCAGCCGGCCGCTAGAATTCTCCACCTATCAGCGACTGAATTCGACCCAGCTGAAAAGCCTGTGTCGAAAATCTGGCCGCCGCACACTGGTTGAATCGGGCCAAAAACCTGGCCATAATGGCAAAATTCAAAGTGCGCGTTCCGAATTCTGACTTATCAAATCTCGTTTGGAAGACATTGGAACACACTATTTTAGCTCCAGAACGTTATTTCAATCATTTTTGTCTTCCTCACGGTTTCGTAAAGTTACCGATGCTCGAAACACGCGAATTCATTGCTTCTTGTCGACTACTTTTGTTAAATTAAAAAAGTATTTAAATTATTTTTTTGTGGATTCGTTTCGTGTTTCCGAACTTTTGACTATCACTTAAGTATATTTTGAAGAAAATGTGTCTATTTATTTTATGTATAATACGGCTGAATTCGAATCTGTGTAGCGTAACAATGTTAGTCATGTATATTGTGGATTATATTTTAGGTCCTACGTATTCCTGCCTCAATCAATTTTTATATTTATCAAGTAGAATGCCCTTAATCAGAATAATACACATTTAGCTGAACATACCTGCAGCTTTTTGTTTTATAGCCACATTTCTGCAATGCCACATAGTAGCATTTAACACTAGATATCCTGGGAGTGTCTTCGACGCCACAGAGATTTATTTTCTCGGTATATTTTTTCGATTTCTTCTTCTGATAATTACTTTCAATAAGAAAATTACTTATATAATTTTTTGGAATGATTAAACAATATTAATTCGTGCCACCGACACTAAGATTTTTAGTGTACTTAAAGGATTCTCATTTTCTTGTCTTAGAAACCAAGACTAAGAGTTCTACGGGTGTAAAAGTGAACTTAATGATGTTATCTCAAACCACAGTTGACCATTTTTTCTATAACATATAATTTTTTCAATAAATAAGTGCCGACGAAATTAGGTCTGTACAGCATTGATTCCCGACAGATGGGTGGCAATTGAGTAACACAAATATACATATATAACTTACAATATTGCTTATAATACAAATATACTATTGTAAATGTATATAACTGCAAATTCCGCATTTTGAGAAACGGTCAAATGCAATTTTCTCGAAAGGGCTCCAGATTTTGGTTTTAATTCTTTGTACGGATAGTTCTAAATGGATTAATAACATGACATAAATGCCACTGTGATGTATTCTTTTATAGTTGTTTTTTAAATTAAACAGAAATATTTTCTTGAAATATTTCTCATGTCGTCAATATTTTCTTTACGGGCATTTCTTATACATTATCGTATTTGTGAGTATAATTACCTCAAATAATTTTTGTAACCACATGATAGAAGGAAATGTGTGTCAGCTGCATTTTCAACGACTCTTTTGACCTTGAATGACGGCATGTTTTCTTAAGCATTTCCGTTCTCGAGCATCTGACTTGCAGTGACGCATCGAAGTGATCTTTCTTTTCCGGTGTCATGATCTTCATGCTTAGTTTGGATCTCCCGGGAAATCCAGTCGTTAGTAAATCCACTTCCTATGTTATGTGTCTCTTTTCACTACCTCTTTCTTTTTACGTCAAAAGAATGAAAAGATATAAATGCCCAACGATAGGATTTGCACAGATATTCTAAAATCATCTCAATTTTGGGTAAGATATTCCGTCAATATGGGTGTATTAAGAATAAGGCATGAAATCATAAATTGCCATAATAGTGTCTCTAACGCAATTAAGTTATAGTGTGAATGACAAATTGTAGAAGTTTCTTTTCAAAAAAGAGAACATTAGTAGAGTTAATATGATCAGTTAATATATCAAATGTTACCAAAAACTCTTTTTTTCATAATTGAATTTAAAGAATAATGTAGGAAAGGGAAGAGGGTGGAGATTCCAGAGCACAGGAAAACCTGCGCAGATGCTACTGTATGACCATAACGCTTGTTCACTTATTATACGTTAAGTAAATCAATGAACTAAGGAGTCAAAAACTCTCTTAAATCACATCTCCCTCTAAACAATTTCTTTATCCTTTAAATCCGATAAATCGTTTTAAAGCAGCGGTTTTAAATTTCGCTGTAATATTTGTGTTCAGCAACTTTGAAAATAGTACTTTACGTATAACCATATTTTTGTACACAATCCCTTCACTTTCAAGCTTCAATTTCGAATTTTGATATTTAATTACGTTATTCGACATGAGCGACCGCGAGAACTATTCTATCAATATTTTTACACATATTGGGTTCATTTTTATGAGTCAATTAGCCATTTCCATCCCGCCATTTCGAATTTTGAAATTTCATTATGATGTTCAAATTCAGCGTCCTCAAAAACTCACTGATACCCATTTTTACGCAAATCTACTGGCATCTGAAATTATGAGCACGTTTTAGGCCCGATTCAACCAGTGTGCGCCGTCGGGACTCGAACCTAGGACCTCCCGATCAGAGGCGCTGCAGTGACATCAGTTAATGCTCTGAACCACCGCTCCCGGTGAGGTGCGAGAGGATCTGGCGTGGTGGGGGAGGTGAGTGAGAGGTTGGCGAGGTGAGAGCGAGGTAGGCGAGGTAGGGGCGACGTAGGCGGGGTGCACAAAGGCAATCAGTTGGTGATCAACGTGGTCAGCGTGACGAGTACGAGGGGTGAACTGGAGGACAAGCTGAATAGGAGAGCGTGGAAGTGGGTCGGAGAGCAAGTGTGTGTGTGTGTGTGTGCGGGGGGGAAGGGGGGGGAGGTAAGGGGTAGAGAGCCGGAGGTGCAGCGTGTTCGGAGAAACACGCGTTTCATCTCGGCCGTGATTCCTGGCCGGTCCATCACGCGGCGGCCGGCAGCCCGTTCCCGCAGCTGGCTCTCGTGCTGACCCATTACCGAGATGGGCGTCCGCGCTTATCCGCGGCAACGGCACGCCACTGCGGCCGCAGCGCGGCAAACGAGGTGTGCGGTGCGGGGGAGCACGCGGCCGTGCGAGCTTCGGAAGCAGCGGTGGTTCAGGCTGCGTGAATATAGACGGGAATTACAATCCGGCTCGGCATTTCCCGATTGTAAAGAAAAGCGATTGTGTAGGTTTCCCGACAGTGAAGAAAAAACAAATTATTTCGGCCGCAGCGATCACACCCACAAAATTCGAACAAGGAAACAAAATTCAGATCTTTGGAAATTTTCTTTTAGGAACAGAACATTTAGAGATTGGAACAGTTTACCCGAAGCAACTTTCAATGCTTTTACTCTAAGTGTCCGAAGTTTTAGAAATAAGTTAGGAAAAGCTGAGAGTAATAGATGTTAAATGAGTAAGTGCTGTGAAGTGTAATTCAAAGGAAAACACTGTAGTGTAGTGCAGTGCAGTTAAGTGTAGTGAACGCGATCAATGCTCTTGTTTTAAAAAAATCTAATTAGCCAATATCTATGTAGCTTGTATTAATTTTTAGTATCACTAACATATAATTATTGGATATCATGACAGTTGAAATAATTGATATAATACTTAAAATTAGTGATAGTCTGATTATTGCATCCTCGTCTTGTACTGTACACTTTTATTATTATTATTATTATTATTATTATTATTATTATTATTATTATTATTATTATTATTATTATTTTATTTTTGTTGTTAAATAACTGCCGCCGGGTATTACCCACTTGCAGTTCAAATAAATGTACGTATGTATATAATTTCTCTTTGGTATCCTGGAAACACGGTATTATTTTCTAGTTTTCCTTAAGAGGACCGGGAGAGATTCCTCAGTGCATCACCTGATGTCACAGCAGGGCCTCTGACCGGGAGGTCCTAGGTTCGAATTCTGAGAGTGGCATGAATTTCGACACCAGCTTGTCAGCAAGATCGAATTCAGTCGCTGTCTGGAAGAGAATTCTAGAGGCCGGCTGCTCTAATCGGTAGTTTTCCGTGGTTTCTCCGAGCAAAATCAGGCCAATGCCGAGCAGTACCCTAACAAACGGGCAACGGGCCGCGCGTGATCTTTCCTTCTTCTTCCTTGTCCTATCCTCACTCCTTACACACACACACTTAACATCACTACACTTACACTAACATCAACATACTTACACTAACACATGCCAGGAGACCGGTTGGGAGCTTAAGAGCTGTTCCGGTTGGGGCGGTGCCTCGCTGGGGGGAGACATACGGTTCAGGGAAACCCCGCTAGCCGACGGTAGGTCGGCGCCGGATATCGCCATCCAACGAGAGAAATTCACTGCCTCCTCCCGTTAAAGAAGCATGCATCACACTTACGGGACTAATCACCTCAGTAGTTGACGTGCCCGGAATCACTAACAACCAACCAAATAACCAACCGTACGAAGAAATTCCATTTTCAATGTTCTCATTTTTTCAGTATGAAACTACAACCTGTGCTAATTTTCATCGAATCAACTTGATGTAATCAGAATTGGATGCGGCTGAAATCTGGTATACGCCGAAGGGAATTCGGGATGAAAATTTCCGTTTGCAGCAAAATGCATTGTAAACTTTGTAATTAAACCATATCTATTGTTTTTAGAGACAATCAAGACAGGCGACAATTAGTATATGTATTATTTTAGTTAAAAAACATAACTTTGTTGATATGAATTTCGATGTTCATATTGATTTGGTTACCCGGTTGTTTAATTCACCAGGTAAACCATGAGTATCGGAAGTCGCAATTTGTATCCATATAAAATTGTCGTTGATAACAAGGACCGATTTAAAAACCCTAACCAGTATTTTTAAATTAAAGGAAACTCAATCTATTTCCTGAGTACCTAACACTAACAGAAGAAGAAACTTCCCTAAATCGTAATAGAACTACAACTAAATAATAAATGAGAATCTATTTATGATCACGCTCAATTGGACAAGAAGAATTCAAGTCCAAGTTTGTTGTTTTTTAAAACTTTAATAAATACGAAAACGAATAAGGTTATCGCCGGATTTCTATTGTCACAAAAACTAACTCATATGTTTTCATAGCAAATCATGTTAATGTTCATCTATGTTTAAAATTACCTAAAGTAATTTAAAAGCATTATAAATTTAAAATCATTATTTATATACTACTATTTCCCAAAAAATAGGTCAAGACTTTACTTTAAGGAAAACTGGACAATTAAATTATTATAAATCCCAATATGACTTTACTAGATTAATTTCACAATCAATGTGAAAATTCAGAGAGTTCAACGAAAATGAGTTCTGCGCAATTTTTTAATTCCTTTGTTCTAACCCAGGAGAAAAATTAAAGAAAAAAATATGACGCCTTTAGTCGATCCGAGAACAGTATATAATTTTATTTCAATGAATCGACCTTAAAAATGTATTTCGGAAAATAAAACACAATAAATAAGTCTTTGTTGTTAAGGCACGCAAGTCATGTACGAATTCACTTCATTGTCATGCGTTAACAATATATTAAAACTAACGGTTTCTCTCACTCGGTATATGCATTCGACTTCAGTGTATATTAAATCCTTCATTTCGTTATGTTCACACGAATGAAACTTAAACACAGAACACCGTTTCCACCACCTGTCAATGGCAATGAAACATATACACATATGCTCAAACACACACACACACACACACACACACACACACACACACACACACACACACTAATACGTACATGCCTCTGCACTACCGAGAATCAGATTAAAAGCTGGGAGATTTTGCTAACGGGAATTATTTCAGCCAACACTTGTGGTCACTCGTGATTTGAGCCACAGGAATGAAATTCACAGTGTAATTATTCGTTTGCAGGTTTGCACCGCGGAACCTGCAGAGGTGGAAGGCATCGCGTTTGTGGGCTTAATTTTCAAACTACTGGGACGTTGAAACGCTTTGTGCTAATTTTCAAACGTTTGATTAATTAATTCCCTTATACAATCTTTAGATAAAGGAACCTGATAAACTAATGCTAGTGAAGTGAAAAGAGGAAAATAAAATGCAACAAAGTTAGCATCTAAGATATATGGTCCTTTCTGAATTAGAGAAAACGAGAGAAGAAAACAGGCAATCCCTACCGATAACTGTATAACCGACAGGCTTCAAGATGGAGATGGATATGAACATTGTGGAAGAAGTAACGAGAGTACGGGGAGTCAATAATCGAACAACACATTACCAAACTTTTACCGTTCACGCAGAGCAAAGAGAAAGTTGGCGGCGTGTGAAACATTTTCACTAGCGTTTAGCATAGCAAGAGAACCCACACACGAATAAAAAATAGATTCCCTTTTGAAGCATTCCTCAAACTTTAAGCCAACCACGATTCATAACAGCGAGGTTCTCCCCTAGAGTATCCTCTCCAATGTATAGATTAAGTTAGCTTAGATATTTTAACTAGAATAAGTCTGAAAAAATACATCTGTAAAGTAGTTGTACTGAACGATGTAAATCTTCCAAAATGAATAAATGTGTTAAGCATAGCAAGGGTATTTCCACTCCACGAACAAGAAACTTATTGTCCTTTCCCCTTCTCTTTCTTAAATAACGACACGGCATTGCTGTAGACACATATGTTTCTACTCTTATCCGTTTCTAAAATAATTACGTCCCCATGGTTGTATTTGTGATCGTCCTTTCACCCCGTACCATCACCATATCGTTTCATCCTCATAATTACCATACCGTTAAACACCAATAGTGGTCGCTAGTGACCTAGATGTTGATGCGACCTTAAATAACCAATAAAAAAAGGGAGATCTAGTTCCATTCGCCATATTGTTTCTTCTTATGATTAATTTGCTAAGAAGAAGTTTTCATTGAAAACCATTGACTCAGTTACTATGACTATATGGCGCAGTTTGTTCTCAATGTTTGCGAAGACCAACAGGCGTCTAGATTGTTCAAAGACCGTTTTCAACTTTTTGCCACCACCTATTGTAACAGCATCCGCCGCTGGCGAATCAGATGTAATTTTATGTTTCATCTATGTAGATATCTCCTCGTTAAAGTGAGCATTCCACCACGACGTATTCATACAATAAATCCTAGGCGTGGATGAAGTAATGCTACGTCTCACCTCCTGTTATACGCATTCTCTATTTCGAGGCAGGGAACGAAAAACGTAATAGGAAGTCAGGGAGCAGCAACCAATTAAAATTTCAATAACAAACTAAGCAAAGGTTTTCAAACGGTTACATTTTGTTTCACATGTTTTACGTAGAAATGGAGTAACTTTATTAAATCTGTCAAATAAGTTAAAGGACAGTTACGACAGAGTGAAGAAGAAGGCATGTATAATTTCGAAAAAAAAAAAAAAAAAGAATGAAAGTCAGTGCATGCCATTTAATATCTAAATTAAATGTGTATAAAAATGTAATAGTAACTTAATATCAATCCATCACTCAAAAACACCCTATTTTGCTGTGGATTGTAATTAACTCGTGTATTATATCACTGCGTAAAATCATATCTTTCTTTGTTGTGCCATTACTATAAATCACAATATCGTAAATAATTCTCGACAAGGTCAATCGCTTGGGTGCCTGAATTAAAGCAAACAATATTAATAGTCTTCTGGTTGTATTCACATATATTCATAGCAAACTCTAAATCTTTTTTCATTGTAATCCAATCTATACATTCATCACGAAGACATAATTAATTCTGGCTGTATTTGCATACAAGATATTTCCGTAAAGATTCTAGAAACGACTAAAAAATAGAACACACTTGAAATGTGAAGGGAATACGTATAGCAAATCATTTGCGATTTATATATATATCTACATTACGATTGAAGTAATTCCGTAGCCAATCGAAATTATTTTTGAAGGATTTTCGAACATGAATGTAAGTGACGAGGTAAGAACACTAATCGGGGTGAGTGCAAAAGGTGAGAACTAACGAATCAGAAAAAATAAATGAGCAACAAGAGTATTTTAATGCGAACACATTTTTGTATATTCTACTATATTTTTAAAACTAAATCAGGATCGGTAGCAGCGAGACTTAAGGTGAAGCGTGACGATTGAGAGTGGTGATGACTGGGAGATCACATGTTCAATCCCGACCAGATGCCAGCAATTCGCTTAATGTGTTGAACATTTGGGAATTTGTGGCGCCTGTCAGAATGTCGATTTATCTTGTCAGTAGTTTCCGTTATTTGCTATCACTTCCAGGCAAATGCCAGAGTAGAACCTACACAACGGGCCACGGATAGACCGCGATGTTCCTATCCCATTTCCTTCCTCTTCCCCGCAATTTCCGCAGTCAATATTAGAACGCCATTAGGTCTACGTAATGTATATCTTCTTTGTAACCGGCATACTTCCGCGGGTAATAGATCAGCATGCCATAGTGGATCGAATAAGAGGGAGAATAATAATCTGGAGGTTCAGACATTTTCAGAATATAATCTTATGTTATTGCATTCCTACGTTACCGATATAAATAGGGTACATGTTCTCCCAAATACTACACTACTTTTAGTCATACCAGTTTTGACCTATTGAAATATCAAATATTGAATACAATTATATTGTTTAAAACTAGCTTTGCGATTTTACGTTTTCCAATAAAAACAATAATATAACATTTTAAATATAGAGTTACTGGGCTTATCTATTTTCAATCATAAGAAGTTATAAGAGAACGTGTTGATAGATTTAAAAAAATCATTCTTGATTACGAAACAATGTTTAATTATAGTTAATCTAATAACGTAGGTACGTTGTAATGATTCATGTTAAGCTCAAAAGACAGAATCGTAATTCACAGCATCTCACCACTATGTACTGCGTTCTATAAATCTCCTTATGTGCTTCAAGTTAACCAAAACGGTCACTTGTCCACCAGAACAAAAAGGTGCAGGGAATCTCCGGAATGGTGGGCAGGAGGAGCTCTAAGAGTAACAGACGCAAGGCTACACAGACACACGCAGGATATACGACTGCTATATTCAAGACGTGTGGAAAATATGTTACCTATTAATATTCAATTATGTTTATATTTTTATTTTTTTTGTCACGGGTCTAATATTATAAGAATTAACAGTAATAATAGGTGTAATATTATAATCATTAAGACTATTTACGCCGGGCCACGGCAGTTACAGTATTTCCAAAAAATGATGTCTTGTTATCCCCTCCTACCCGTCCCCAACCACATCTCTCGATTCGTCCACAACCTCTTCGAATTCACATACCTTAATCCCTAAACTTATTCCTTGTTCTACCACTCTCATTATACATTCTTCATTATACACAACGGTTGCCCCACCTGGCTCACCCCCTGTAACTATTGGAATACAATACTTCCTTCGACCACGCTTTCGTCTTAAAAATGAAATAAATATGCAATCAGATTCAGCACAAAACTATCTGTGTAGGTACTACATGCAAAAGATCCACATTATGCAACATAACGTTTAATCTCTTTCAAATATGTGCATCTTTGATGGTATCTGAACCGTATCATTCACATTTTGGGCGCAGGGTTGCAAATGAAGTCAACAATTTTGTGTGGTTTTCTTCAGAAGCGTGTTTTCTACTGTAGGCTATTAGCATAATTCTAGTTACATTCGTTTCAAACTTTCTCACTTTTGAACTCGATTGCATATGTTATCGCGGCCAGAGACGGCATACTTCACTTTGGGAATATGTCATTGACCCAAATCAATTGCATCTGCGAGAGTTTTCTACATGGGTCGGGTACTATGTACCCGAGCTGAGAACAGAATAAAACCAGACAGGTACGCGATCTCTTTTGCATTGCACTAGTATTACCGCCTTGGTGAGAATGACTATCAACGGTCCCAACGCACCTGAAGCAAAGTTGAGCTATTGCAATATTCCAAATTTCAGATCTTATAACGAAAATCTACCCAAGCCATCTTATTTAGCGAATAGTGCTCCATTTTCAAGGTGAAGTAAAGAAAAAATGGGTAGTCATTTATGAGAAAATCTCGAAAATTGTCAAGTAGCTTAATGTGAAGTATCTCAAGCATTAAAAGATCCGGTTCAAATTGCGAGGGGCACGCAAAATTAGACAAACCGATCAGGAAATATCAATTTTGGTGAAGATCCTGCTTTTTGCGCTTTATGTACAGTTAATGATTTGTTCACATCCAGGCGGCCCTATTTTTGACGACCATTCAACTCTTCTGCTATTCCCCAAACATCCGTCCTCAGTCTCATTTTCGACTTAACTCGACTCGGCAACGATTTCATTCTCCGATGGCAAAAACAACAATGTAGGTGGGATACTAATTCATAAATTGAGCTTTGTGCATAATTAATAAAAAAACACTAATTTAAAAAAATCTTCATATTTATATACCTATTAAGTGATACATTGCAGGTGAAAAAATATGGCAACGTTAAGGAACTAGCCGTGCTACAGAATGACGTTTGAGCAAGTCTAAAAATGCGGAATTTTGAGCTCATCTTCACAGAAATATGTTGAGTTTTCGAGAAACTTTATTTGACATTATTTAAGAAAAGCCAGAATGGCGATATGGCGTTTATGTCATCGGGTAGGGTGCATCTGGCACCAACTTACCAAAAATTTGAAGAAAAAATTTGCAGTCGTTTTTGAGAAAAATCTTGTTTTTGTTATTTCTTGTTCATGTCAATTATTGCACGCACTATTGCACGAAAACTACTAAAATTTTAAAAAATCTACATGATCTATAAAAGAGATACTTACGGGCAGAAAATTTGGTTTGAAGGAATAATCTGTCTTCAACTGTTTAGTTCTAGGAAGTGGCCGAAAAAAATCAAACTTTTGCAATTTTCGAAACTTCAGACTTAACAGTGAAAATCGGACCTGTGCCACCTTTATAAGTATATTTTATTATATTCTTACAAGAAATTTAAAGAAAAAATCTGGATCCGTTTTTGAGAAAATTTTGAAAATGTCCGGGAGTCTTCATGTAAGATACCCGAAAATGTTAAAAAATGTTTTTCAAAATTTCTAAGCTACAACTAGAGCCAGATAAACAGGGGTGTCTGCAATTTAAAAAAAAAATCATACGCATTGTTTAGGCGCTAGTAGTGTTCACAGACAGACGGAGGGACGAACGTTTTGAAAAAAAAGTTCGGTATCATATGAGCCATTTTTGAGAAAATGGCGTTCGAGTGTTTCTGAAAATTCTGAATATTTAGCTCATTTTTACAGGAAAATTTATTTCGAGAAACGAGTTTCCGTGAAACTTTATTTGACATAATTTAAAGCACATGTACACATAAATCTAATAAACTGAAGAAATTGTCTCTAGTGTACATATTTCCGACCCGAGAAGTCAAAAAATTACATTTTTGTAATTTTTGAAAAAATGAAAGAATGGAGCAATATGACGTTTATGTCATGGTATAGGGTTAATTTGGCACTAACACTATCAACAATTTAAAGAAAATATTTGGAGCCGTTTTTGAGAAAATGTTGTTGAAATCTCTATTGAGGGAAAATTGCTAAAAGTTTCAAAAATTCTACATGACCTTATTAAAAGAAATGATTATGAGCAGCAAATTTCATTTGAAGCAAAAATCTCTTCTTTAATTTTGAGTTTCCTGAAGACGCCAAAAATATTTAAACTTTTGCAATTTTCGAAAATTCAGAGGTAACCGTGAAAATCGGACTTTTGCCACCTTTATAAGTGTATTTTACTCTGTTCTCAAAATAAATTTAAAGAAAAACATTGGAGCTGTTTTGGAAAATATTTTCAAAATGTTCGGGGGCTTAATGTAAAATACCCCCAAATTTTAAAGGATGTTTTTCAAAATTCCAAAGCTTCAACTAGAGCCATATGGACAGAGGTTTCTTCAATATGAAAAAGATCGTGTGGCTTAGGTGTTAAGTTTTTTCATATACGACAGACGGACAGACAGATGGACGGGCAGACGGACGTTTTGAAAACAATACTTTTTCGGTATCCGGAGGCTCCCAAAACGTGTATTTCCGTTGAAATCTCGAAGTCGATTTGCCGCAGCATTACATAACTTTCTGTATACTACGTATATTGCTCCCGTAATACATATGTATACGAGAAAGTAACTAGAGGTGCTATACAATGACACAGACGTTGTCGTACCAAATTTTTCTAATTTCTTTGGAGTGGCCTGGCATTAAGGTTGTGCTACATTCTCTGGCTAGCTGCAATCACTCGTCGCCCAAAGTCCATTATTTTGACAATTTCTCAACATTTTGCTTTCCTGGTGGTACAACTGAATCATTGCTTCAAGATTATTAAAGAAGAGTAAAAACTCGTTCTAAATATAAGTTTTCATTAAAAATTTCGTAGTTGTTTTTAAGAAAATGTCGATCAAGCATTACTGAATATGCGAAATTTAAGCTTTTTTTACAGGAATCTATTGAGTTTTCGAAAAACTTCATTTGAAGTCATTTTAAGTGCGTCCACTCACAAATATAAAAACGCATACAAATTGACGGAAATGCCCATATTAACGGCGTGAAAGGTATTTCAAGAAAATTACATTTGTGTAATTTTTGAAAAAACAAAAGAATCCATCAGAATTAAAATTACGTCATAAAAAACAGTGCAATTAGCACTATCTATGGGAAAAATTTGGAGAAATAATATGGAGCAATTTTTGAGAAAATGGGGTTCGAGCGTTTCTGAAAATGCGGAATTTTGTGTTAATTTTTACAGAAAACTGTTGAGTCCTCGATAAATTTTACTTGACATTATTTAAAGCACATGTGATCATAAATATAATAATGTACAGAAATCGCATTTAATGTACATATTTCAGACGTGAGAGAAAAAAGAATACAGCAATGAAAAAACAAAAGAATACAGCAATATGGCATTTATGTCACGGCATAGGGTTCGTTTTGCTCTAACCTTATCGAAAATTTAAAGAAAAAAATTGGAATCCTTTTTAAAAAAATCTTGTTTTTGTGATTTTTTAAAATACAAATATTGCACGTACTATTGCCCACAAACTACTAAAATTTCCATAAAAATGTGCATGACCTAATTGAATGAACTATTTATGCACAACAAATTTTACTTGAAGGAAAAATCCATGAAATTAATTTTGTAGTTGTAGGAAGACGGAAAATTTTCAAACTTTTACAATTTTCGAAACTTTAGAATTAACAGTTAAATTCTGACCTATGCCACTTTTATAAGTGTATTTTGCTCTTATCTCACAAGAAATTTAAAGAAAAAAAATGGAGTCGTTTTTGAGAAAATTGTTAAAATGTCCGGGGGACGTTACGAAAACTACCCCCCAAATTTTAAAGAATGTTTTTCAAAATTTAAAAGCTTCAACTAAAGCCAGATCGACATAGAATTCTTCAGTTTGGAAAAGATCGTACTAGTGGTTTAGGTGCTAATAGTGTTCACGGACGGGCGGACAGGCAGGCAGGCAGGCAGGCAGGCAGACAGACAGACAGACAGACAGACAGACAGACAGACAGACAGACAGACAGACAGACAGACACACACAGGAGGACGGATGGACGGACGTTTTGCTTCCCATTGGTTTTTTGACATCAAGAACCCACAAAACAGGGATTCTGGCTACACGTTTTGGAAGATTTTTTCTCTTAATTTAGCAACTTGTTTTATGTACTCTTCCGCCACCAGAGCCCGGCAATGAATTTTTTCTGCCAAAAATCCGCCGTTTTTTCACGCAGCATTACATAACTTTCTCTATACTACCTATATTATTCCGTATATACGTACGTATACGAGAAAATAAAAACATACTGCCCCCAAATGATGAAAGAAAGGAAAAGTTGAAAAGGAAACTTTCGTTGCCTTCTTGGGCTCTGTTTCTTTCAACTTAACTGAAGACAACTTCACCAATTCACAAAATGCAGTTTATCAACCTAATAGGTATTCCTTATTAGGTTTTATTGATACAATTAAGTTTTTTTGATAAAAATTTAATTATTTATACATAAAATTATATAATTTAGCAATGTCTAATTGGAATTTTTGGACTCAAAGGACATAATAAATAAAAACTTTACCAATCATTTTGAATTTTTTCAATCATACATCTCGTATTGCACCAGTAGTCTACAGTATACTAAACTTTTCGATCCTTTATTCAGGTACTCCATGAATGGCTTTGTCGGATGGGCGCGTGTCCTTTGAACACATCGGCCGCAGCAAATGAACGTTGAATGAATCCTAATCTCCGCCCAAAGCAGCGCGTGCTGGAGGAGACGTCGCCGTCGTTTGACTGGGCGCGCGGGGCAAAGCCGGCGACTACAAAGCGAAACAGAGGCGGTGCGTCGCAGCCACTGCCCGCTGGGTGGGCGGTGGAGGCGATAATGCGGCTAGAGGCCAAAGGGGGACCAATGCGCGCTCGGGAACAATGACAATCATCAAGATTGCCTTATCGGGGTTGCGAATGAGGTGACGTAGGGGCAGGTGGTGGTGGGATTAGTTATAGTAGTAGTCTGAGAGTAGTGTGGCGTCATACGGATGTAATCAGTACACAGACGAGAGTGGGTTGTAATAACAGCAGGTTTATTCACAATTTAGACCGTAGTCACAAATAACCAATGCACTGTATAAAATTAACTAACTAAATAGACCCCACTGCTAGGAGATATATTTACAACGGCTACCACACCGCAACACACTACCTAATGTTTCGCCGTGCGTAGTACCGCTTGCCCTGAGACCGACTACATGTCTCACTAGTCACGACAATAACTGCCGGCTCCTTCGCAGCGTGCACGCACACACCTCTCACTGACGACCTACGCTACCGATGCCGCTGTCTCAAAGAAGGAAGAGCTATTGTTCTCACAGCCCTTAAATAGCCCTTGCGACGCTGCCCGCCGCCTCCATTGCCTCCGCCCTAACGTCCACACAACTCGTCGGAAAAAAACCGTGCGTCATAGCTTCTGCCATTGTCTCTGCATCCGGTGCGCACCACGCCGCGTGCCCACCCTGGTTTTAGCGACACGACGCTACAGTAGTATGGTAATAGTTGTGATAGTAGTTGTAGTAGTGGGGGTGATAGTGGTAGAGGTGCTGGTAGTAGTAGTAGTAGTAGTAGTAGTAGTAGTAGTAGTAGTAGTAGTAGTAGTAGTAGTAGTAGTAGTAGTAGTAG
This sequence comes from Teleogryllus occipitalis, assembly GCA_011170035.1. Lineage (NCBI taxonomy): Eukaryota > Metazoa > Arthropoda > Insecta > Orthoptera > Gryllidae > Teleogryllus > Teleogryllus occipitalis. Next base: position 31,962 of record BLKR01010723.1, on the reverse strand, counting down.
TAGTAGTAATAGTAGTAGTAATAGTAGTAGTAATAGTAGTAGTAGTTAATAAAGTTAGTGATGAGTGTTTTGACTCGTTAAAAAAAAGCATTCGCTCATATGAAATGACTATATGCAAAGGTAAATCAGATACAGGTTTTCGCTATAATCCCTTTTGTGTTCTTTGTGAAGTAGACTTTCTTGCTGTAAGACCATGGAGAACAATTATTTGAATCACTATATTTCTCACTGAACTCTAAAATCTGCGCACGCTACATTTATGTTCAGAAGCAAATCATGGGACTGTCTCTGCATTTGCTCCAAGACTGGGGGAAACTGGACGAAAAACCTGCTCGAAATATTCGTTTTCCCAGAGGCTGAGTTACAGTCTTTGTTAAAGGCTTATTTATCCTTTTACAACTATGCAATAAAAATGGGAAATAATACATAAAATATCATGGGTAAAATCTTCAGCCTAATGAAGATAGGCTTAAAAGAATAACGTGGATGGAACTTGCTTAATATTCCTATAATTCTTTTCTGCAATCTAAATGCCTGAAGAAAGTATTTCCTCAGAGTAGTATGCCATATCGCAGGCGGGAATGAACATTCGCGAATTATACACAACGAACAATATGAAGACTAACTGGGTTTGAAAGAATTTGGAAAGTGTAGTATAAAGAAATTAATTGCGTGTTTAATTCATTTAAATAGATGTTCCATTTGAGATGTTAAGGACCCAACAATTTTGTTACTTTAACATCAGCTACCAGTGAGCACATTGTTCATTTTCAATGAAGTATAAAATTACTTAGTTGAAAGCGAAAACTGCATTAAAACCGTTTTCTAATCGTTTACTATTAATTTATGATGAAAAGCAATTTAAATCAGCTGATATTGTACTATTTACTGTTTCTTTATTGCAAAGAATATTGGTATCATCAGCAAAGAGAACTTTTCTTCCGTTTCGAATCGCTGAGGGTACATCGTTTATGGAAAATTTCTCGAAAATTTTAGTACTTTTCACGTAATGTAGCGTGAAAATACGGGTGAGAATGTACGTGCTGATTTAGCACCACCAGTTTAAGAGAAGAAAATATGACTTTTTCAGATGATTTTGATTTTCTAAATCCATATTAGCGATCTGAATACGCTTCATGTTTTGTTTACTACACAGTTTGCCCTTTATTTACTATTAATTTGTTTTTACGAAACAAATTTTACTCATGATATTGCTATTTACTATCTCTTTGTAGCAAAGATTATTCGTATTTTCAGCTCAGGAAAGAAGTTTTTCCGTTTTGATATGACGGGGCCATAAAGCTCGATGTTTCCCTTCTTTTCAAGGACATACTCAACAAATATATCGCCTGTTATCGCAGTAGTTTCATTTTCTACACGTGAATAGAGAAAGGAAATGGTTTTAACTTTGCCTGCGTCGTTTATATAGTTGCCCGCACAACTAATGTACGTAAACCATGTTCTCAAGACACGTTTAATCTAATTAAAGTCCTAAGTTTTCCTATTGGCATATAAGCAGAACTAAAATAGGTGAAAACAAATACTCGCCACTGCATTGTTTGAAAACTGCATGAGAGATGATATTTTGTTTACATTTCTGAAATAGAAAAGAGTTATTTTACATTTTACAAATATAGTCTAGCGTTAGTGATTTTTGCTGCACATTAATGTCGATGAAACACATGTACACAAATGTCTAAAGAGGAAAATGCTCATGGAGAAAGCGTCGAAGTCACGATTTCAGTTGAATATTGCGAGAGAGAATGTTTAGAGAGGACTTCATGTATATGCACTACACGTGGCAAACGGACATATATATATATATATATATATATATATATATATATATATATATATATATATTGTATTCTCAATAGTTGTTGTGTTAGTAGTTTAAAAAAGTAAAAGTACTTAGAAACATACGGAAAATAACGGTGGTTTTAAAAAAATACATTTAAATGGTGCCATTGCGGTAGTAGTGTTGATAATGTGGGTAGGTGGGTGAGCGGGTGAGCGGGTGGGCAGGTGTGAAAATAATCAACTAAATCTAGACCGACGTATTCATTGTACTCTTCAAGATTTTATTTAAAATGTTTACCCTCATGTCATAATTTATAAATATATCAATATTTTATTGCTCGTAACTTACTCTTAACTTATTCCCCGTTACTAATTTGCCTTATGTTACTTGTTTACGTACCAACGTATTTAAAGAAAATATTGCAAAACTGCGACAAGAATCAGAGAAAGGAAGACGACTTTCGGCAGAAAAAAACCTACTGTGCGTCATGGTACCGAAAACATGAATAAATCTTGTTCCTATATCACCTTCTCTAATAGTAAATTACCTCCTCTTCAAACGTTGTGAAGACTAAATCCACCATTTGTGGATGCTGTCTACCGAAATATTTATTGACGACAAAATTTCTTTCTGGCTATCTGTCCATTGTCCGTTCGTCTCTTAATCTGTCTGTAGTCACCGCTAGCGCCTAAACCATTCAGGCGATTATCTCAGAAACTGATGTTTCCAGCTCGATCTTGAGGAACTGGAAGAACTGCGAATTTGAAACGGATATTCTTTACTTTCTCGCCCTTCGTAAGAAGACAAATGTATGTAATCATGCACGAAAAACTGCTATTTTTATTTTTGGGGTTACTTTACATGAAGCTTAACATTTTCTTGAAAATGTATCCATATGCTTCGATTAAAATGTTTCCTCGAATAGTGCAAAGGATGCTAAAACAACGGCATTTAATTTTTCTGGAAATTTCTATATTTCCGAAAACTGCAAAAGTTAAATATAATGCAAGAAAGTATGTGTCATTTATTGACACTAGTTTCATACGTAACTTAGCAGAAGCAAAATACTAATTTATTTCTAAATTGAAGAGTAAATCCATTCTCCAGCCTGATATTCCATTTCAAGTATTATATCCAATCCGCAGCATTTTAAATTAATTTTAAAAAGTTATTTTTGTGGAAAAGTATTGTACGCCTACGTCAACCATTAGCGACCTTTCAGGAGCAATCTGTGGAATAAGCTGCTTTCCAAGCAGAGGCAGTTCAGAGCCACTGTGAATTTCTAAATTAGAGCAAGAGGGCCATTCCCAGAGCCACTGTGACGGGGCGCGCGGTGAGCGGCGCGGGCGGCGCGGGGCGGCGCGGGCGGCGCGGGCGGCGCGGGCGGCGCGGGGCGGCGCGGGCGGCGCGGGGCGGCGCGGGCGGCGCGGGCGGCGCGGCGGCGCGGGGCGGCGCGGGGCGGCGCGGGGCGGCGTGGGCGGCGGCGGGGCGGCGCGGGGCGGCGCGGGAGCGCGGGCGGCGGGCGGGCGCGGGGCGGCGCGGGGCGGCGCGGGGCGGCGCGGGGCGGCGCGGGGACAGGGCGGACGGGACGGCGACGGGGCGGCGCGGGACGGCGACGCGGGACAGGGCGACGGGGACGGCGGACGGGGCGGCGCGGGGCGGCGCGAGGCGGCGCGGGGCGGCGCGGGGCGGCGCGGGCGGCGCGGGGCGGCGCGGGGCGGCGCGGGGCGGCGCGGGGCGGCGCGGGGCGGCGCGGGCGGCGCGGGCGGCGCGGGGGCGGCGCGGGCGGCGCGGCGGCGCGGGCGCGGCGCGGGGCGGCGCGGGGCGGCGCGGGGCGGCGCGGGACGGGGCGGGACGGGGCGGGACGGGGCGGGACGGGGCGGGACGGGGCGGGACGGTACAGGGCGGGACAGGCAGACGGGGCACGGCGGGACGGCACAGGTAGAGCGGGCGGTGCTGGTGGAGCGGGCCGTGCGAGCCGTGCAGGCGGTGCGGGCGGTGTGGGTGGCGCGTGGGCGGGTCGCGGTCGCGGGTGGGCACGCGGCGCACGCACTGCGTACGGCGGCGGCCAAGGAGGCGATTATCGCGCACGCATCGCAGTGCGTCGCGGCGAGTCCACGCTGTGCCCGGGAGCGGGAGCGGCGGGGTGGGGCAGACGGTTGCCGGCGATCCGAGCATGAGATTCGGAAAGCGATATCGGCTGCTGTATAGAAGATGTATGGAAGCTCACCACGTGCGCCAACTTCGGCGCGAGCTTCTCGCCGGCGAGTTACATGCCACTTTTTACTGCTTTCTTTCCCAGTTCTCGTTTCATTTATCGCGTGGGGAGGCATCGTTACAAATCCATTTGCAAATTAAAAAGAGCGGAAATATAGTCCGAGAAAAAATACAAGTGAAAAAAGCAAAACACCATCTGCTATAAACATTCTACTGCAAACACTAAACTATTTGCAAACAAATGCATACATGGCAGGTAATTTATAAATCTGGTAAAAATGCATCGACACGCTACAAAAGCATATCAATGGCTATTATAATAGACTCAATGAATGGACTACGGTAACAATGCTAATAACTAAAGTTCCAAGCAAATACTTCGTATATTTCTAAAACATTAGTCCACTGCCACTATATAAAAAATTGTACCCCCCCCACCAAAAAATGCAAAGCCCCCCAAGGATTTTTTTAATTTAAAAAGTTATACCTTTAGAAGTCGACAGAAATATCACGAATAAGTTGTCGCCATTTGCATCAGAAACAGGAGCTATAAATAATTAATTAATATGTGTAAATACAAGTCTACTATAACCCACTATTCACGTCTTAATCACAATGTAAAATGCATACATTTCAATTCATTAAAAGTTGAAATATTCTCATTTTTTCACCGTACCTTTTCGACAAGAAAGTCCTTGCTGCAAACTCAGAAATCAGGAATTGCACTTACCTGAAAACAAAACAAAAATATTCATTAGAATTGAAACTGACAAAGCAATATACCACAGAACATCTCACTGAATTAACATATCGAAAAATAAAATGACCAGTGACGAATGGTGGTGGTGTGAATAAAAAGTAGGCAAAAGCTTAAAGTATTTAGTGTTAGCATTAGCATTTACTAACTAGTTTCAGCTCCTAGCACTAGTATTTGCTAGCTAAGGAGTGATTAAGCCTTTGCTAGTAGTAGGAAGCTACAGCTGGAAAATTGTAGTATTTGCTAGGTATACACCGGACGCCGTGTTCATTGTTTATGTATACATTCACTTACGTTCACGTTTTGAAGGTCTGAAGTTTATCACATTTTAGGTTTTACCTACAAGTTTTACGATTTTAAAGGTATTAAAAACGGAAAATTTAAGTAATTTGAATATGTCTTCCGATGAAGATGTACAAAATAATGATAGCGACTGTAATCGGGGCCGCTTTTCAACTCTATTAAAAGAGTACAAAATACCTTTTAATAAATCAAGGTGCCACGAATTAAATTAGCTAAAGAAAAAGCCTTAACTTCAATGAGAGACAAATACATGGAACAATTGGGGAAGGAAATAACGGAAAAACAATTAAGGGAAAAAATTCAAAACATGAAGTCGGATGTGAAACGAAAAAGTGTTGTGAGTGCAACAGGAAATAAAAAAATTAATCTCAAAAGTTGGGACTGTGATTTCTTGAATTTAATGAGTAAAGAAAGTAAACCAGTTTTTAACAAAGTTCCAGGTAATATAGTACGTGCTACTATTTCATGCTATGTTTCTATATTATTTTATACTTGAACAGAGGTTAGGTTACGCTTCTTATACATATAATTACGAATATCAAATAAACATTTTATGAGAAATGATTTTGAACACATCTCTTTAGATGGCGTAGTTAATTTTAATCTATATGCTGTATTACTAAATGATTCACTAAGTGGGTTCAGTGCCATACAAAACCATAAAGTGCTTAATGAGTCACCTTGAAAAATGCCTCTGTTGATTTCGATGGTTCTTGAGGTTAGCTTGCAATGATTGGCAAAAAGTTGTAGACCGATGTTCCATTCCTGCATCATATGTTTGAGAAAATTCTTGATTAATTATAGAACATGCCTCTCTACTCTGACTACTAATTTCTGACATTTGATTTCGGTTTATGTTTAAGTTGTGTAGATTGTTATGGTTAATAGTGTTATTAGGATTAATTAAATCAGATTAGGCGGGTGCGGTGGGAGGTGACTGTCATTGTTTTGGTGCATTCCCATCTTGATAAGATTAATCTCTTGTGACAAAAGGTATGAATTAATTACAGCTCTTTTTCTATCGAGAAGGTTTTGTTCGCTGATATTCCCAGAATATTCTGGGTATATTTCAAGAAATTTTAAAAACATCCGGCATCTCCATCCTGTCATATCAGTTTCACAATTTGTAGCACTCGTAAAAAAGCGAATGACATTCATGTTCATATTTATTGGTTTCGTATTTACTTCGTTGTCTGGTGAGGCCTGATTTAGTGGTTGTCGGTTGATTATCCGGCAAAACACATTCAGCAGAGGAAGCATAGTGTTGTTGGGTGCTTCTACTATTATCTGCGGCTGTCCTCGTTTCGGGTTGGTCCCTGACTAGGGTCCGCTTGCTCAGCTCCTGGTCACCACCGGCTCGCATGCTGTCGCCCCAGCGATGGCTCCAGAAACGGCCTGGCGCTCCCCAGGCACCAGCTTCGATTCCGCGGCCTTATTTTTATTTTTTTAAATTATTTTACGTCAAAAAACAGTTAAAACTGCGTATGACGTGCTATGGGGAGAAGTAAATTCTGTGCACATTTTCAAAATTCTGTGATCCCTACACTAAGTCATATACTACATGAATTTTGAATTAAAAAAAAAGCCTTCCGACTTTTGGTTCGTGTCTCCATGTGGGTTTGCTTTCTTACCCTACAGCCAGAGGGGAGATGGTAGGAAATTGAAAGGAAAATTAAGGTAGGTAACAGAAGCCTCAGGCCTACTCAATTCACCCGTTGGCCCGTGAGGAAGTGATCGATATGAGGAGTACGTACTTATAGGCAGGGTATTAGTCGCCTCTTACGACAAGAGGGGGTAGCCCGTGATGCTATTTTACTAAAAACACCGGCCACCATACGGTATTTTATTATTATTATTATTATTATTATTATTATTATTATTATTATTATTATTATTATTATTATTATTAATTATATATAATGTCTCGTCCAATACATGAGGATTTTTCGCGTTTACCGGCCATTACTATACAGAATGTGTCATTTCATAAGAAAACTAATAGTCAAAATATATCTTTAAGAAACATATTTCTTTAAAAGAAAAAAATCTCTATCTTTAATATTTTAGTTGTAGCAAGACTCGGAAAACATTTTCAACATTTGTAATTTTTAAAAAATCAGAGTTTTCAACGAACCTGAGACCTACACCATTATCTTAAACGTTCTTCTCACTATCAAGCAACAAATTTTTATCAAAGACGATGGAGCCATTTTTGGAAAATTCGGAAAATGTCTCAGGGGCTTCAAGTAAAGTACCCTCAAAATTGAAAGATCGGTTTCAAATTCAAGGGGCTGTGACATCAGTCGGATCAATTGGGGAAAATCAAGTTAGGAGAAAATGAGCTGAACAGTTTAACCGCTAGCGTTGTTCACAAAGGGACGGACAGGCGCATTTTGCCATCATTCGATTTTTCAGAATCAAAGACACACAAAACATGGATTCTAGCTACACTACGTGATGGAAACTCTCTACTCCGTAGCGAGAAAATAAGAATACCAATTTGGCCTAAGAACCAAAGATTCCCGTAGAAATTGTTTTTTGTCATCTTCCAATTTCGCCACAGCCTGTATACCATCGGAACGTCCGGTGTATTTGGAAGTTCCAAAGTGTAGTGGAACGTTCTGAAAGTACTAAGCATAATTTTCAAACAGATAATGCACATTTATATTGACTACCAATTGTTTTAAGTCAGATGCAGGGTTGCAAGGCAGGCAGATTTACCATTTCCGCTAATTCACAAATTTATGGTTTTCAATTCGTCTAAATGCCAAAAATTCATCTAATCCTCAGCTTTTCGACTCACAGCATAATCTTCTGTACGTAATAGAAGAAGAGAAATTGTCAAAAAACTTCTGTGCAGAAGCGAAGAATTTCTCTGTAAAATGACGTAAAAAACACTGAAGATAAAACGGTGTATTTCGTCATATGAAAGCTAATTTTGTTTATAATTCAGGTATTGGGATAAAATTGTGAGAGAGGAATAGCACTTTAACGGCTGAGAAATATCTAATTCCATTAGTTTTTAATTCAAGCTCTGAGAAAAATAATAAATTATTTCAGTTTTACTTTCGCGGTTGAAGAAACCTTTTAGTTACATGCAAGCAATGCGATCACCGAACTGTTTAGCACGTAGATCAATTTTTATCATGGCATAAACCATTTTACTGAGAGATTTGTTTTTGACAGGGTTTTTTTTTTTTTTTTTTTTTTTTTTTGCTTTCGGAGAAGATTCCAGAAAGTATTACATTGAAAAGCAAAGTTCATTCTCGGAAATAGGATTTAGAATTTCCTTTTAAATTTCTTTGATACAAAATGTGTCAAAAGTGAATTGTCAAGCAAAATGTATAGAAAAGTGATTACATAAACTGGGAAATAAAACACTTCAATCTTAAAATCATGGCGACAATTTTATTTTAATACCTAACCAATATGCAATAATGTGGCTCTGATTGCTGTGATAAATAAAGAATTTTTGACTAGGATTTCTTTAATATAATTTTTATTCGAATGCCACTCAAGAATTGAGAACATTTTCCTCCTACAACCACTTGTTAAAATAGAATACCAGTCGTGGAGTAGAAACATAGATGTTCCTCTCGTTAAAGAAATCAATATGCGTGTATTTTGGGGTAATTGCATAATCTGATAGTCACGAGTACACATATAGGTCATTGGAATCCGCAATGTTTGCCAATTATTTGCCCTCATTACTACATAGATCATGCAGGTGAGTTATGAACAAGTAGTCTGGGATTACAAGCTAGCATGCGGTGTTCTCTAAATTACACTCCACACGGTGAATCATAGTCCCTCTATTGATTTTCCAACAATTTAAACCTATGATGGAACGTAATTACTGTGAAACATGACCACTGAAGAGTATGCATACGGATTATGGATTAACATTCAATCGCGATTTCCAATTGAGTGATTTCTTATTATTCCCTTTATTACTCACCGTTTTCTTCCACGAAGCTAATATAATAGTGGCTACGGGTTCATAGATCACATTGATGGTTTCTACACAATTTTGTTTCATGAATTTATGAGTGAGCAGAAATATTGCAGCTCCAATCAGCATTTCCACCTACTGTCCAAATAGCCATTCGCATACAATAATTAATGTTTGAACATTTGATTTCGAGAATAAATTTCGGTGTTCAAAGTACGTAAGTTTATTAAAAGCAGTTATTACAATAGAACTTAATCCAAAAGATATTTTCTTCTAAAACTCCAGCCAACAAATATTCTGATTTTGTGATTCCTTTAGCGTTTTCTGAAAAGGTGGTTTCCAGCCATTCAACAATCGACTAAGTCTATATATGGACAACAATAGAAACTAGGGAATATAAATATGGAAGGAATTGGAAACACATACATGCACACACACACATACACATAAGGTAATACGAAAGGTTCCGAAACAGGTTGCGATGTATACGTAAGGCAATATAGGGGTTGCTAAATTTTTAAAAGTATTGTGTAAACACATATCAATGAAAAATTCGATAACCTTCGAAGATTAAATTCATATGAACAACTCTGCATTTCCAAAAATAGGTTTTATGAATTCACCACTATATTAAGAAACTATCAATGGCACCGGAACAAAATTTTAAATAAGGGGATAAGACAACTTTTTTCAAGAGTCCTTAATTTTTATTGTTGTGTAAATACCTATTGCCAAATCATTACCACCACGGGTGATCACTCACGTTTAATCTAAATGTGATCATTTGAACTGGATGACACCACAAAGTACAAATCGTAGTCATGAAATCTCACAGTTATAAAACTTTTCAGTAATAAATTACAATATAAAACTATAGTCCTGACAAGAGGCCGGACATTAGGAGTAAACAGGTGCAAACGTTCCTTAGCGAGTCACGAGGTGGTAAACAGAGATCGACAGAGTGCCTTCTTTGTGTACAAGAATATTTCCAGGACATTTAGTTAGCACGTTCGTCAACAATATGAATTCATTAGCGACGTTTTATTCTTCGCGTACTACTTCTGATACTATATGCAACACAGTTCAACAACTCTATGCAGTGCGATGGGCTACAGGGATTCCTGGAGTTAACGATGGGTAAATGCAATCGAGCTCTTAGTTCACGCATGGGTTGAGAAAACATCAGATTTGCAATCAGAAGTTCACAAATGTTAGACGTGAAGTAGCATCATACTAAATACATCAGAACTTAAAGTGTTCGTCTAAAGCACCTTTGACATTGGCAAGATTTCCGGTCGAAAGACAGCTTTTTCGCGATAACTGGTAATGAACGACAACGGGTCTCCTTCGCTTTTCTTCTCCTGATATAAAAAAAAGGCAGGTTATTTTGGAACAAAGAGTAGCAAATTGTTTGATTTAACTGTAAATAATATATATGATGTAATGTGTACATTCAAAATAAGAGTTTTTTGTGTGTAAAGAATGAGAAACAGCGGGAGAAATGGGGGCAGAAGGTCTATTTAGGTGCAGTGGGGAGATTTAGGTACAAACTAGGTGCACGACAACTTTCTGAAATGCTTTCCATTCGGTTATATAACATTTCAGAAGTAAAACATAAAAGCTCCGAGTCCCAATGCGCTGTAGGTGCATCACCTAAAACCAATCCTAAATTATAAGTGTGTGTATATATATATATATATATATATATATATATATATATATATATATATATATATATTACAGTCAAACAGTTGCCTTACAACACAAACAAACACCAAACTATTCGTAAACACAAATATGAAATCATATTAGAACTAAACGCGTAGATATCATGTCGAAGGATGATATTATGACGTGAAACGAAAAATATAATTCGTTTTAATTCAAATATAAGAACATAATATATCAGTAATTTGTAAAAATTATGACTAAACTAGTTATATTATTTCATATAAATATGACGTTGAATATATGAACAAGGTCCATATACAAAAGAGAGGAGGTAGAGCGTCGTCCCCTTCGCCAAGCCGACCCAGTTCCGGCGTCACTGGAAACAATTCCATAATGTTTTTAATTAATTCTTACAAACTTTTATTCAACAGTCACTCATAAAATAATTAATTTACAATTTCAAGGATGAAATGTTCGTTTTAGGCAGTTATAACTAAAACCGCAACGTAACAAACGATAATTAATAATTTAAAAAATAAATTATTTGTTGATGAGTGAAATACAGGTTTACAATAAATATAGTATGCATCAACTGCGGCAGAACATTTCTTCACACAGGTGCAACTCAGCACTATTAGATGTGATACGCGTATAGAATTCCCGCGACTATCATTACTAGAGAAAACCCGTCAAAAATGACGGCACGAAATCTCCAATATAAATAATTCATTATAATGAATAGTAGAACGTAGTTTCATTTCTTTAATACTAAATTTAAGTTTGCTCTCCATTCAAAATTTGTTTCATGCAAGATAGGTTCTCAAAACGGGGTTCGGTCCTGGAGGGGTCCGGGAAACGATTGTAGAACGGGGCCACCTGGTGAAATTTAGTTTATTTGCAATAGTTGCCACGTCCAATTTAGTTCCTCTGGTATGTTATAGTCGTTTAGGCATACCGCGTTCTAAGAAACTAACAGCATGTGACTGGAAGGTTAGGTTCAGTGTATTATCAGAAGTCTTCTCATTTTGTAAAGAGTCAAAAATCTATTAGGCTTCAGTTTTGTGATTCTTTAATTCATTATGCAGTATATCTATATCATTATATTTTAATGTCTAAATCATAGATCTGCAATAGTTTCTCAAAAATGTATTACTAAAATTAGCCTATTTTGTAGTTAATGTTAAAGGATCGCTAAGCAATCTAAACTAGTACAACAGCATATGCTTTCTTGCATTAACTACAAAACACGAACACGAACACGAACACGAACCTGCAAAAGCGTTTTCAACAAGCAATTTACTCTGCGATGGGATTCCAGCTCTGGTCCTTAGAGTTAGCACACTCACGTTACTCCTTTACCACCACCACCACCACCACCACCACCAACCCAACAAATGTTCCCACGCTTTAAAAAAAAGTTGAACATTTGCAAAAAAAATGAGAATTTTATTTACATTATTTCATAATCCAGTCATAAGGAACAGATTCCATTAAAAAAACAATATCTGTATCATCAATAATGTGGCTTTGCAACGCTAATACTTTTGTTTGCAATTTCCGAAATTACAGAGACATCACCGAATATGGGACGAGCGCCATTTAAAGCGTTATTTGCCCTATCCGAGGAAATATTTAAAAGAAAAAGTTGTTTTGAGGGAAAAAACTTATAAATCGGCGCCCAAGCGTCGCCGTACCATCACCGTCAGCGCGCTGCGTGTCGCTCTCTCTTTTCGCCGGCAGCGATCGCCCAGTCGCCCGCCACCGCCCGCGCTCCCGCCCGTCCGCCCAGCCGCCCCCGCGCACCCAGCCGCCCAACCCATTGTTCGCCCTGCTGCCCGAACGCGCGCCCAGCTGCCTGTTCGCCCAGCTGCCCTGTGGCCCCCCGCTCGCCCATCCACTCGCGCGCCCGCCCGTCCGCCAGCCCGTCCGCCCGCCCGCCCGCCAGCCAGCCCGTCCGCCCGCGCGCCCGCCCGCGCGCCCGCCCGCTCGCACGCCCTCCCGCCCGTGCGCCCGCCCGCCCGTGCGCCCGCCCGCCCGTGCGCCCGCCCGCCCGTGCGCCCGCCCGCCCGTGCGCCCGCCCGTCCGTGCGCCCGCCCGTCTACGCGCCTGCCCGCCCGCGCGCCCGCCCGCGCGCCCGCCCGCGCGCCCGCCCGCGCGCCCGCCCGCGCGCCCGCCCGCGCGCCCGCCCGCGCGCCCGCCCGCGCGCCCAGCTGCCCTGCCGCCCGCCCAGCCGCCCGCCCGCGCGTCCACCCGTCCAGCCGCCCACGCGACCCCGCGACGCTTCGACCCGCGCGGACCACCCGCGACGCGATCCGAGCGGTGGCGTTACGCTGCTTGCCGAGATTTTTAATAACGCGCCGCGGGCCGGGTCGCGCCGCCCGCCCCCGCCCCCGCCCCGGCCCCCGCCCCGGCCACTGCCGCACCCTAAGCTTGGACTCGGCTCTCGACGAAACGAAAGCAGCGGCGTCGCCGAAACCAGAAGAACAAGCAGATCTTTTCATTCATTCATTCATTCATGCATTCATTCAATCATTCTAAAAGTTTCGCAAATATCAAATGACACTTCTCTGAGTGCACGTTGCTTCCTTTCATACTGTAGTTTTAAGTTATCATGACACGTATTACTCGTTTGTTAAATCTTAGCTATGTTAATGCAAATGATTAAGATAATCATTTTCATAGCTGAAGTGTAAACTACATCATGTAAAATTAGTAAGTAAACAAATAAAATGTTTTCATAACTACTGAAATGTGCACGTTATATGTATAAATTGACACTGAAAAGTTTATGAAACAGAAAACCCGATTGCTGTCCGCCTGTCCCTTTTCGCATGTGCTCCTTTTCGTAGCTTACTGCAGAGTAAAAAAATCCTAATAGTTTGGTGACTATCAAGGAAAGCGAAAAACATATTGTCAAGAAAGATTGTACAACTTCTTCAAATGTGTTTAAGGAAGTGTGAATTGTTCCAAGAACATCTATCTGTAATACCGAATAAAATTATTTCAAATATCAATTGTATTTTTAAAAAAAATTTACTATTCTGCATATACGTTGGAAGTTACTTTAATACATTTTTTAAAGAAATAAACACGTTTCAACTTGCCTTCTTAATATGGAAATGGAAGGATACGGAAGAGGATGAGATTTAACATGCGAGAGTTCTCGTACGGGTACGCTAGTGTAACTATATTTAGTATATTTATTAAATAAATAGGATGACCTGGGGATGGAAAATTCACGTATTTGCTTGTAGTTAACGTTTCGTCTGGACATTCTACAATTTGTCAGAGTTTAAGTTACATGTTATCAACAATTCAATTTATACCGATCATTATATCTGGGTATGCTAAAGGTAAATAAATGGGTTTCCTGCACAAACAGTAGTCTTTAATACTCTAGTTCAGACTATCTACTCCATAAATGAATTTATTATCAATCGACGACAGTCTATGTTACTAATTTTCATTACGCGCAGAAACTCAAAGAAGGCTAAGCAGCACTCGACCACGTGAGAGGAGCCGATAGTTTCTTTGGATATCCAGTAACTCGGGAAAAACAATGAAACGGTTTTGATTTTGACTAAAAAATACAAATGTTTATTTGTGTTATTTCACCCATTCTCAAATTGCCCCCACAAACTGAATTTTCATACTCAGTGCGGCACTACTTACGACCAAGTTGGCGTCTTGCGATAGCAAGGCTCCAAGGAAAATGTCCCCTGCTGTTAAGTTCTTGTTACTAACGCGTAGTTCAGACTATCTTCTCCATAAATGAATTTATTATCAATCGACGACAGTCTATGTTACTAATTTTCATTACGCGCAGAAACTCAAAGAAGGCTAAGCAGCACTCGACCACGTGAGAGGAGCCGATAGTTTCTTTGGATATCCAGTAACTCGGGAGAAACAATGAAACGGTTTTGATTTTGACTAAAAAATACAAATGTTTATTTGTGTTATTTCACCCATTCTCAAATTGCCCCCACAAACTGAATTTTCATACTCAGTGCGGCACTACTTACGACCAAGTTGGCGTCTTGCGATAGCAAGGCTCCAAGGAAAATGTCCCCTGCTGTTAAGTTCTTGTTACTAACGCGTAGTTCAGACTATCTTCTCCATAAATGAATTTATTATCAATCGACGACAGTCTATGTTACTAATTTTCATTACGCGCAGAAACTCAAAGAAGGCTAAGCAGCACTCGACCACGTGAGAGGAGCCGATAGTTTCTTTGGATATCCAGTAACTCGGGAAAAACAATGAAACGGTTTTGATTTTGACTAAAAAATACAAATGTTTATTTGTGTTATTTCACCCATTCTCAAATTGCCCCCACAAACTGAATTTTCATACTCAGTGCGGCACTACTTACGACCAAGTTGGCGTCTTGCGATAGCAAGGCTCCAAGGAAAATGTCCCCTGCTGTTAAGTTCTTGTTACTAACGCGTAGTTCAGACTATCTTCTCCATAAATGAATTTATTATCAATCGACGACAGTCTATGTTACTAATTTTCATTACGCGCAGAAACTCAAAGAAGGCTAAGCAGCACTCGACCACGTGAGAGGAGCCGATAGTTTCTTTGGATATCCAGTAACTCGGGAAAAACAATGAAACGGTTTTGATTTTGACTAAAAAATACAAATGTTTATTTGTGTTATTTCACCCATTCTCAAATTGCCCCCACAAACTGAATTTTCATACTCAGTGCGGCACTACTTACGACCAAGTTGGCGTCTTGCGATAGCAAGGCTCCAAGGAAAATGTCCCCTGCTGTTAAGTTCTTGTTACTAACGCGTAGTTCAGACTATCTTCTCCATAAATGAATTTATTATCAATCGACGACAGTCTATGTTACTAATTTTCATTACGCGCAGAAACTCAAAGAAGGCTAAGCAGCACTCGACCACGTGAGAGGAGCCGATAGTTTCTTTGGATATCCAGTAACTCGGGAAAAACAATGAAACGGTTTTGATTTTGACTAAAAAATACAAATGTTTATTTGTGTTATTTCACCCATTCTCAAATTGCCCCCACAAACTGAATTTTCATACTCAGTGCGGCACTACTTACGACCAAGTTGGCGTCTTGCGATAGCAAGGCTCCAAGGAAAAGGCCCCCTGCCGTTAAGTTCTTGTTACTCACGCATAGCGTTATGAAACATAGATGTTTTGAAACTACCCTTGTATGTAAAGAACTGTATCACACTATATCATTGCAATATTCGTGAATATTATTTCTGTTATATTTTAAATTTACTGGTGTTATACAATAGTACTATATTTGTTGTTCCTGAGCAAAGTGCGAGTTTTTTTAGAAAACAAATTTGTGTGGTTTTGTTCGGCGGCATTTTTGCAGCCCCAGGCCACTCGTTTAATAAATACCTATTTAAATAGCGATGGTTTTTATCGTTGCGAAAACACGCTACAACTGGCTCGACCCACCACTCCCCAAATGCGTTAAATAGCATTGCACAACATAGATTTCACACAATTTAAACGCGAATAACAAACTGGCGCACGCCCAGACGATTCAAAGTCATTGGAAAAAATTGAAACAAGGTATTTTATAATAATTCGTCTCTCACTGTTAATCAAGGCAAATTTCTAAACTTTGTTCGTTCTATCTTGAACAACGGAATAGACCATTTGAAACAATACGAACGGATAGAAATTAAGTAAATTGAAATATCTGGAAATACAAATATTCCAAAGTGAGAAGAACGTAAATTAGTACTTGTTCATGAAGGTTGGAATGGCAAATAATGGCAAATGCCATAATTTTTTGATATATTTCGATGGTTATTCATTCATTGCACGAGTAAGTGGGATAGTAACCCATTAAACGTAAATGATTAATCAAATAACGAGAGACGTGATAAAGCTTCCAGTTTAATGATAAATTAAAAGGGGAAAACCGTAGCAATTGCCGTATTCGTTGTTTATTCTTTAACTGGCCCTGAGTGCGACATGCAAACGAATATACAATCTGTGTACCAAAAGCATTCAAACAATTTTCTCCTTATTTATTCGTGCTATTTTATGGTCTTGAAGCTAGTTATTTGCCCACAGTTACATCAATAATATTTTTCGTTCCGCCAGCAGAGGGTTTTTACTCCCTGCGGCGCCGCCGTTGGAGCAAATGCCATTGTGTAGTACTAGGGAAAACACTTGCCTCCATCGGTGGTACTAACCCTGCCGTTTTCCACGGTAATGTAGAAGAATTGAGTAATAAGGGACATCTGGGGACTTAAATATTACCTTACATTTTTACTCTTTTCGACTTGTAGAATGGGTGAATGCTATTTCGATACTGCCATTAACATTTTTTCGGAGTCATCACAATTAATTCTGAAAAGAACTATATTTTGAGTTGTCGCCTTCCACGCAAACGGAGCTCTCTTCGCCAAACCCTTAAAACCAATCTCACCATTATGATGAAAAGCTGAGTACATAGTGCACAATGCATTAGGATGATGAGCTCTTCATCAAATACTACACAATCTCACACTGTTCCCGTTCACGTGAACAGGATAGTATACATCGATGGAGACTGCAAGCGTTCGAGGATTCCAGAAAACATTACTCAAGAAAAGTGGCAGCAGATTGTCACATTTTCCACATGAGCTGGGTTATTTCTGGAAGGGTGTTTCCAATGTACAATCCCTTCTTATGCATCCGTTATCAAAGATATTTGAGAGTGAAACAAGTAAGACTGAATGAAGGCTGGCGACATGTGAAGATTTCAACTCCGGAGCTATCCATTCTTGTGAGATAAACATTTTTCTGGAATTAATATTTTGTCTTCTATAAGAGGGTATCGTATTGTGGTAAAAACGCTCATAATTCGTACATTGGGACGTGGAACAACTCATATTGTCTCTTATAAGCGGGATTTATTTATGGTGAATTATTTTATAACAGGGTTTTGTAAATTAAACGAAAGTGGTTGCGCGCCAAAAAATCACCGCTAGTACACAAAACGATTCTCCGTTATCACTGGCGTTTCCGGCATTGTCCTGCCAGTTTAAAGCTTTTGTGAGAAAATCCAGTTTTGAACAGTCATTTGATTTTTTCCAATAACTAACAGAACATAAAATATATTGATATGAATTGACATTTTTATAAGTGATACTTAAATTGAATTTTGTTTCAGATCTGAATACGATTTTCCCATTTCACTGCCCCTTAATAATTATTATATTATTCAGTCAAAATGGGTAGAGTGACAAAGATTTCAATTACAAGAATTACTCATTATCAATCACGTGTGAAGTACGATAATATGTTGCTAAATGAATGGTTCTACAACACATACTTTTTCGAATTATTTGTACGTTATTTATTTACATTAATATATTACATTATAGTTTACGTAATATTATAATACAAATTAAACCAGCGAAAAAATGTTGGACATGGAATTTGAACAAACATGCCACGGTTCCGCGAACAAGCAACTTATCCACTAGATCGTCCTGTTGTTAGCGTCAATCATTAACGTTCCTGACGCATTAAAAACAAAAATAAACTTTTGCAATTATCGTTATGTTCAGTGGTTTTCAAGAAACTCGGATCTCTATTAGTGACGCGACATCGATAAAAGAACATGGATGTTACCAATCATCGATGTTCATTAGGAAAACTTCGTTGTTAATAATATAACAACAACGTTAATAATAAATCGACCAAAAATCCACGTTTGATCTCTCATATTAAATTCGCGTGCAAAAAAAAAAAATAATTTGTCAAAATTTGAATAAGAACAATAAACTACAAACTGAGCCTGAAACTTTGAGCATCCAGGGTCATTTCAAAAGGGTCACTCCTCAGTTCGTCGAAGAAGATACGGGAAGAAATGGCGACACTCTACACTCACGACGCATGTGTTAACCGCCCCTACATCGGTGAAATACGAGGAAAGACGTAGGGAATATCAAGGAATAGCGGTCATCCATCAAGGGAGAGTCTGCTCGATGAAGGTAGTACAAACAGCGCTCGTTTGATTCACACAAACTAACAGTAATTCCAATGGAAATTATGTCAGATTTTAACGGTTAAAAATGTGATTATGAGAATTTTTCATTCACAAACTGAAACACATCCGAAAACGTAAAAACATCGATGTTAAACCTCGATGTTTCTATAAAAACATCATGTTTTGAAAATATGTTTTAAAAACATCGATATCGATGTTTTATGTTGGCAGAACTTAGGTATAATTCCCTACTTTGGGGCGTTTCCCGTAGAAAGATTTTTGTTTAATTTTTCAATTTCATCGCAGCCTGAATATCATCCCAACTCTATGCGCATTTCCAAGACTCGAAACGCTCTTTGTGGATTTTTGTGTACTCGAGAGGTCATTAGTATCATTTATGAACTACGAGTGCATTGCAATTCTGGCGAACAACGAATGGCCTGAAGTCCTCAGGGTTTAAAATTCCAAGAGACTACGATACCTGGCTGTCGATAAGCGATACCTGGCTGTCGTAATTTACACCCCAATCCCGATCATTCACAAATTTGCGCTTTCTTCGTTTTTATTTGAAAAAACATTTTTCAACCGTAGTACATAGAACTATTTTCGAAGCTTCGACTCTCTATAAGCGTAACGTTCTGAGAGGTAAAAAAGAGGAGAACTCGTCGAAAACTGCTGTACAGAAATGAAGCGGTTCTCAGCAATATGTCATAGGAAACGTTTTTCACTTAAGTAAAACGAATACGGTCGTGTATATTTTTACCACCTGCAATGGCTCCGTCATACAGACAACATTGTACTACAATGATTACGATACAACCACTGTTCAAAATTAAGACCTAAGTAGCAATGCTATATATCGCAAACAAGAGAACAATCCAATATTTTAATTACTAATGATAACAATATATAATTTACCTCTGTAATGTTCACATGTGTTATTCAATTTCTGAAATCTAACTGGCCCAGACGCCTTTCTTGGTAAACGTTTCAATGTTGAGAAAAAAGTATACAGAAATTGTTATGCCACTAAGTCCAGCGGACAACACGTTAACCACGAGACATCAGTCGAGTACAGTTGCAACAGAGTAATCTAGAAATGAGTTAAAAAAATGAAGTGAAGTGAGTAAGCAATAAATGAAATATATCAAAGGTTCATATTTATATATTTCTTTCATTATATTATTTGGTAAATTTTAATGTCAACAGGTATTCTTAGTATGCCTTACAAGAAAATGTTATCGTTATTTATAGATTGAATATTTTTCTAATTTTTAATATTCATTTTCCAGACCTGACAAGTTTATCATTCAATCCATAAAAATATTGTTACCACCACCACTATTATTATTATTATTATTATTATTGTTATTGTTGATGTCGCGCATTTAAGAATTTTCTGACAATATGACATGTTTGAGAGAGTGTGGCTTTCTGGGCTTCATCAGATATTTTTGATACCTAAATTCTCCATATTTCTTTTAAAGTTCCTGGTGACGACTCTTTCAACGGATATGACCATGAGGAAATGGAAGTTCTCATGCAACTTCCAAAGGTTTTTTAATTCAATTGCCAAGTTCTCATATTTTCTGGATATTTTCTGCTTCGGACTTCCGCAAATTGTGAGTGAAAGGGATTGTAACATTGATTATACAAGCAGTTTTCTTTTCTTTGTCTATTATGAGGATGTCAGGGCGGTTACGATCAACTGTTTTATCCGTCATAATAGTTCGATCGCAGTATAAGACGTGCGTCTTCGTCTCGAGATCAGCATCTGGTTCACACTTTCAGTATGCTGGAGCATTATTTTCCAAAATTCCAAGTTTCATTCCTAGTTCTCGGTGAATGAGTTTTGCCACATGGTCATGTCTGCCAAAATAGGCACTCTCCGACAATGTACAATGATTACGATACACGCATCCAGCCATTATGTGCTCAATAGATTCTCCATTGATACATCTACATTTGTGAATATCACTTGTTTTTAAAGTAAGTTTTTCATAGTTTTTAGTTCTTATTACTCTATCCTGAATTGCTGCTACAAAACCTTCAGTTTCTGGGTACAAGTAATCATACACACCACCATTGATCAACCACTGTAAGGACGCAGATTTGTCTTAGGATTCAACAGAGAGTTTGAAAATTTACCATGAAGCATCATATGTTGCCAATTTTGTATTTCCTCCTTTAGAGTAGGTATTATAATATTCGTGCCTTGGTTGTTTAAATTAAGTGGTGTGAATCCATTGTCAGCCATTGTCAGCGCTCACCACCTTCTGCATGAGGGAATCCTCAGACCTAAGTATAGCGTCTCTCATTTTTGACTGCATCAATGACTGCAGCGTGTTTATGATCTTCGGATAAATCCTTTAGATTCCAAGTATCCTTTTCGACCAATCATGAGGAACTGAATCAAACGCTTTTGTGTTATCAATATAACACTTGTGAAGGGTTTTCTGCTTACTTATTAACCCATTTCTTTCACAATGCTCATACATTTTTTCATTGATCAAGGATGTAAATAATTTGTAAATAGACAAACACGTTATTGGTCTGTAGTTTTGTGGTTGTGAGACATCATCTTTCTTGTGAAGCAAAAAGTTATTTCTTTTGGTGAGATGAAGTGGGATCTTACTCGGGTCATTTAATGCTTCTGTAAAGCAGATGGCAAATTGTTCGTGGATTGCTATGAAATACTTCAGCCAAAAATTCTGAAATCCATCTGGTCCTAGTAACCTCCAGTTATTGATCTTCTTGATATTAATGTTACTATTTTCTTCCTTTCTCACGGCAAATGATCTTGAGTTCCGGCAGTACATGAAAATCCACACCAGGTTGCACCCAGCTTCCTAAGGTGTATGTTCGGTGATCTAATTGGTTCTACAACACCTTGCGCAATGTGCGCCGTACCATACAGCACAATATCCTGAATTGGTAGTGCTTACTGCAGCCTGGGATCTTAGTCAAGTGATTCGTAAGATCTGTAGGAATGGAGCCCAGGGCACCTATTATTACTGGCACAATCTCTGCTCTAACATTCCACATTCAACTGATCTCAATTGCAAGATCTTTATATTTTTGATATTTCTCAGCAGACTTCGTTGTTACATTTCCATCACTTGGGACAGATACATCAATGAGGAGATATGTTTTTTCTGTTGTACTTCGTATCACCATGTCTGGTTTGTTAGCCATTATAGTGCGATATGTGTGAGTCTGTTGATCATACAAGATGATGTTATGCCCAGCTGTTATGACTGGTTTAGGTGTGTGGTTGTTCCATTTATTGCTTATCTCTGGTACATTCACAGCTTTACTTTTATTGGGTCTTTTCAGATACTCATGTTTAGCCGGAATTGGACATCCTGAAACAATGTGATCAATCGTTTCAGACTCCTCTCCGCACAGTCGGCATCTGTCTTCCTGAGTTGTCTTCAAGATGGCCTTCTCATAATGCTATTAGGAATGCCTCTGACTCTATTTTCATTTTACTTCTCTTAAGCCACGCATGTGTTAGCTCATCATCAACGTTCACATTATTGAAACGAGCTAAATATTAGCCATGCAGAGGTTTGTTTCTCCAAGCCTGTTTCAGTAGTTTTTTGGGATTCTGATCTGGTATTGAATTTTGTCAGTGGATCCGTGTCTGCTTGGTCCACCGCTTGCAGGTCTTTTGATGCCATTTTCTTTGCAATTTTTACTATACCTCTGCCTTTTTCTTTTTTCTTTTTTTTTCGTTATTTAAGGTCGCATCAACATCTAAGGTCATTAGCGACCACTATTACTGTAGATTCAACTGTAGGGGAAACTGTAGGAAGAACACTTATGGATAACACAGACACACACAAACATCCATGCCCGAGGCGGGATTCGAACCCGCGACCCTTCGGCCCGAGATCACTACGACACTACTGCCTTAGCGATCTCGCCCACCGGGCCGGCACCTCTGCCTTTGTTCTTTGCTTCGGTCAGAATAACTTGTTTCATCAAAGGATCGTCTGCTTCCTGGGTTACATACTTGGCCATTTCAACTATTGCGTTTCGGTGTGCAGACTCCACGTGTCTTAGCCCGCGGCCACATTCCTTGCGTGCCACATACAGTCAGGCAATATCAGTTTTCGGATGCAAAGCTCCCTATATCATAAGAAGTTTCCGTGTGTTTCGGTCCATATTCAAGATATCCTGTTGAGTTCAATCGTTGAGACCAATACTGTATTCAAGTACAGGAACTGCCAGCAAACCTATTGTTGAGATTCTATTCATAGCGCTAAGTTGTTTCCAGGATCATTCTTACTCTCCTATAATATTCTTTTGATATTTTTTTCATTACATTATGAGAAATGTCACTACTTCCCTCTATGATAAGATATTTATACGTTCTTCGAGGCTCAAGATCTTTTATTATGTTTCCACCGTTCAATTGAATATTTTCCGTTATTATTATTATTATTATTATTATTATTATTATTATTATTATTATTATTATTATTATTGGAAATGCAACGAAAATGCGTTAGGAAAGAGAGTACTGAACTATATAATTATTTTACACGAGCGAACTTCAAGTTTGCATGGTGTGACCAAACTACAGTCTACTGCGTTATAGTGAACTTCGGGTGACTCTCATGTGTTTCACTATATCAGAGCTTCACTATTTCTGATGATGTAAAAATTAAATGGAATTTCTCCACAGTGACTGATTTTATTAATGTAGAAAGACAGCAAAATTCAGTACTAAAATGAATTGAAAAGTTCAATATCTTTATTTGCCCTTAAATAAAGCAATTATTTTCAATTGTTTGCTCCGTAGATTTTTCATTAGTAATTTCTCTAGATTTTTCTTCAGAGTTCCTGCTCTCTCCATATTTGATTCTGCCTTGTCTTCTGTCTTTAAGTATGGTAATGCAGTTTTGAGACCTTTCGATGCCTCTTGCATTGTTGGAACACCGTCCCACTCTCCGAAGACCCTTTTACTGGCCTAATAACGTACGAGATCCAATTAATTTCCAGAACTTATTTCCTACGTTCACTATAGCCAAAGTTTAGGTTTACTACAATCGAATTTTTTCATGCTTATTTGTAATGTAAGTGAAACGGAACCAGTGATTGAAGTTCACTATAACCGAGGGTTTACTATATCCGAGTTCACTATAACCGGAGTCGACTGTACTTTGAAACGTTGTTGTTTTTCCTTCAAGATTGGCGTTGTAAACCATTCAGGTATTTGAGTGTTCTTTAACGTGTAAAATGAGTTAAAATGTAGCAAATGTGATTGCACCGTAAAGCTTTGTTTAAAACGCACAAATAACAACAAAAAACACATGTATGTTTGGAAATTATTTGACACGAAAATGGATTATAATGAATAAAACTTTTCTGTTTAAATACCTGATTATAATACGCCAGTAATGAAGTACGAGCACACACGATGTGTCAATATGAATATTAATTATTCTATATTACTGTTCAATCGCTTCAGTTCCCATTACATCATCGTCCACGATTTATGCACTCACCGTAACGTTTCAATTTTCACCACGTTACACCACCGTCGGCGCGCCCACTTCTTCCGGCGGGTCGTGCCGCTCCGTAAGGAAGCGAGTGGCCCTGAAAGGCTCTCACTAGTCTAGTTCATCTGCCGCGCCGCACCTCGCCTCGCCACGCCTCGCCACACCGACTCAGTGCGCCTCGTGGACAATCCGGTTTGCGCCCGCCCACACACACACCGATGAACTTCTCAGAACAGCCTCAATGGAACGACGTACACACGTCGACCGCCCTGCTCCGTCGATCGACGTCCTCCGACGCGAGTTAACAGGTTTATCTTCGTTCAGGGTTTCATCGAGGTTCGGTTCGCCCACTCCACCGCGTGTGTAAACACATTTCCTGCTGTCGGAATGAAGGACCTGTCGACGGAATGAATCTATTGTTTTTACGCTTTCGCAACGTGAAGATGCAGATGTATCTATACCCTAAAATGGATGTCTTCTCATTGGCGGTAAATTATTCATTGTAGTCGATAAGAGGGGCCATTTTAGGTCTTGCAGTGAAAAGCCATTGATTACATTAAACAACATATTTCATGAATTAGATTCTGATCAATTCCTGCTTCCTCCTCCCTCCAAAAAAAATCCTATTCCCGAATCTTTTCATTTACATAGCACTAAATATCAAAAATTTAAAGTAAAACAAAGAAAAGAAAATTATACGTCACAGCAATTCTCATTTTTCAAATCTCCATATTCACATTTCCTTATATTATACAATTAAAATATTCAATAGAGAAATCAAAGAAATAATCAATCTTAAACAAAACTCTAACGTTTATCATTGCTTCCTGGAAATAAAAAATCTACATACGAAAATAATTACATAAATTAAAAAAATTCAAAGCTATTAAATTTAGTAAAAATAAGCTTCATTAAATTAAACCACTCAAACAACACCTGAAAACACATCTTGCAGATTCACATATAGCAAAAATATTAAACTCTATTAACATTCTTGATCACAAGAAATAACAAATTGCGGTATTTTCTCATAATATTTTTGAAAATACTTAGATCATTTCACTACTAACTCTTCAATTAAGGTAAAATATATTCACCTGAATGCCAAACCTGAAGCATTAGCACAACTTTCTCCCCCAATAATTTACTATCTCAACCCAATAAAGCAATTTTACAAATAGTCTAGGAAGAAGGCCTAGGAATTTTACAAATAGCTAGAAATTCAAGTTTCGTGCCCGATCACTTGATAAAATCTGTTCAATTATCCAACAAATCTAATCAAAAAATATGCGAATTTGAATAAGGGTAAAGCTAAAAATGAAAAAAAAAAATATTCCTTCTAAAACTCTCCGATATATCAATACTGCATGCAAGTTTTAGTAATTAATTATACAAGGCGATAAAGAGATAATCTGTGATACGAAGGTATCCTCGGGTGAAGTATTTTTTCGCCGTGTGTAATATTTGATTTGCTTTGATTCCAATTGTTACTAAAATTAAAAAAAAAATATTATATCAGGTCAAATAATTTTCTGCGTCACCCCCGGGGGGAGAGGGGGGGTTCTGCCGTGGACAGCAGCGCGTACTCTACTGCCATTAGCGCCCAGAAGAGCATATTTTAAATTTTTATCACTCTTCTGTGAAAAGACATACTGAAGCAGCATAATTACGAAGAGTTTTTAAGACTTAATTTAACACAAAATAATTACACACACAATTTATTAAAACATGCTAATAACTTTTACTAAGAACTAGAGATTTGTATAAAACATTCTTTTAAATCAAACAACATTCTATCTTCTTTGAGTTACTGGAAACTGTGAAACTGAATAAAATATTTCTTGAGTATAAAAATTAAATTAAAAAATCAAACCAAACAAAATTGGCACGTACAGTCATATCGAAAAGAAAGACTAATGTATGTTCTAAAAATGTTATTTTTTACTTTTAATGTTTTTTATATTTTTTACATTTTTAAATTTAAATTTTATTGACACGGTTAAATTATAGTACAACTTCATTATTTATTATATCGTTTGATCCCATCACCAGAATGTAATTGAACTGCTGCAAAACCACCAGAAGAGCATGCACATGGAAATGAAATATCGTTTAAATCAGATACATTGTGAAAATTGTGGCTGAACATGCAACAAAAAAAAGCGACAAATTATATAACCTTCTCCTTTCGTTTAAAAAAATGTAATGGTGACCAGATTTATTTATCCATTATCAAAATATCAGATGTAGGGAAGGAACATACTCGTTTCTTGGATCACAGACAAATCATGACTGAATACTTCAGTAGTCTCGCAGCAATACAAATAGGACTTGCACCAGCCAATTTCGGTCAATCCGACTGGTCAAAACTTCCAAAGCCCAGACGCTGCTTCAGGAACGACCGCGGAAACTGCAGCGCCGTCTGGCGAGAATCCGTCTCTTGCAAAGCGTGAATCACTCGGAGCAAACAGGCTCGTTCATGGCGACGGATGCGTCGCGCACTATTGGGTATATACTTCCTTATTCGAGGAGGCGGGGCTAACGAAGCAGTTGTCAGTACTCGGAGTTCTGCCGGCGCCTTTCTCCTCTGAGTAGAAGGTGATATTGTAGGTAACAATTAGAACTAATAAAAATTCGTTGATAAGACACTTGAGAGATAGAAGTTGGTGAATAGAAACGGAAGATACAAGTAGAATTTGCTGGCGGAATAGAAATGGTGAGAGGCAGACCAAGAGATATGATTCAGGGCATCAACTGATGCCACTGCAGTGCCTCTGACCTAGGTTCGAGTCCCAACGGTGGCACGATTTTCGATTTTAGTTTGTCAGCTAGGTCGAATTCAGTCTGGAGGAGAATTCCAGCGGCCGGCTGCTCTGATCGGTAGTTTTCCGCGGTTTCTCCGATCAACACCAGGTGAATGCCGGAATAGTACCCGAACAAACGGGCCACGGATCGCGCGCGATCTCTCCTACCTCTTCTTTGTTTTATGCTCTCTCATAACACACACTTATACTAACATGCACTACACTACCACACATGCCAGGAGACCGGTCGGAAGCTTAGTGTGTGTTCTGGCTGGAGCGAACCTTGCTAGCCGACGATAAGTCGGCGCCGGATCTCGCCAACCAGCGGGGGAAGACCACCGCCTACTCCCGAGAAAAAGCATGCACTACACTTATGGGACTAATGACCCTAGTAGTTAACGCGCCCGGAATCATTATCAATCAATCAATCAGTAGAGGTAGAATAGAGCACGTCGCAGGGCGCGCCTGAGGGCCACGGGGACGGTTGTGTGACTGTCGCGGGCAACAGCTGGTTCAGGGGCGGGTGGAGTGGGGTGGGGTGGGTGAGAGAGGGCTTGAGCCCTGCACAGCGCGGCTCTGCGGGCACTGGCAGCGGCGGCGCGCGGCGGGGTAGGCAGCGCGAGGCCGGAGCGTGACTCATAGGCTGTTCCGCTCTCCCCGCGCGTCACCTTGGCCACCGCCGCCGCAGCAGCCGGCGTCCCGTCCCGTCCCCGCCGCCGCCCCTGCCCCTGCCCCTGCCACTGCCCCGCCCACGGCTCCGCCCCCACGCCACCGACAGCAGTAAACCCGAACGTGCGTGTGCTCATAATCGCGCCGAAAAGCCTGAATAGCGCTCGCAGTCCGGCCACGTCGCCTCCACAAGAATGGACCTTCTGAAAGAATCCCGTCCCTCTCTCCGCGCTTGAGTCTCTTCTGAGAAAAAAAACTGGCGGATTCGGTGGAAAGCTCTTCTTCGGAATGCGTGTATCGGTTGAATTATGCACACCTTTTACGTGTCGTGATGCACAACCCGTAGGATCTTGATGAAGGAAGTGATTAATAATGAAAGAGAGACGAGGCCGCTCTCGGAAATTATGTACCTGCACGTACTAAATAAGGTGCAGTCAGTACTGTGAATGACACACGGAGAAAGCAGCATGAAACAAAGAGCAATAGCGCTGGTATTTTATTTCACTGTGCGGGTCGTTTGATGTTATCTTCAGCAAATACTCATTCCAAAGAGCTTTCAAGAACATTTCAATTTTATCTTTCTCGAATATTTCATACATAATTTAGAATTCAAATAGTAAGTGTAGACAGGATTCACATTTTAGGGGGCCTTGATACCGAAAAATTGGCCATAACTAATATTCCTCAATCGATCTGGGCAATAACGAGACCCCTTTCAACTTGAAATAGATACTATTTTGATTTTGCCTGTACTTTATATATTTCCAGGACTTTTACAAAATTTTCTCAAAATTAGCTACAACTTTTTTCTTGAATTTCTTCTCAGAACAAAGTACGCTGATAAAAATTACGCAAATCCTATTTTCGTTGAATTACCAGAATTTTCAAGAATTGCAGAGTTTACATTTTTTCGGCGTCGTCCTACAACAATAATACAGAAGTGACATTCATAACGAAATCCGTTTATCAAAATTGGATCTTTAAATGAGATCATACGCAAGGTTTTGGAAAATATGAATAGTTGTGCATATGAATAGTTTTGTCTGAAATAAAGTCAATTTTAGAAACAAGATTTCTCCAAAAAAGGTTCCAATTTTTTTCATTAATTCTCCCTCCTCAAATACAGCAAAGCATGCTTAAGAAAATGGCGCAAGTTTGGTTTTCTTTGAGCTCTGAATTGTATTGCAATAAAGTTATATGAATGCGAAAAAATATATGCTATTGT
The DNA here is from genome assembly GCA_011170035.1 of Teleogryllus occipitalis. Taxonomy (NCBI): domain Eukaryota; kingdom Metazoa; phylum Arthropoda; class Insecta; order Orthoptera; family Gryllidae; genus Teleogryllus; species Teleogryllus occipitalis. Next base: position 3,077 of record BLKR01010723.1, on the reverse strand, counting down.
AGCACCACTAGCGGCTTCTCAAAATTCAAATTAATTCTTTATGTACAACAGAGAAATATTGAATATTTATTTGTAACAACCAGAAGAATAAAATAATACAATGAAAAGATAGAAACAAGGGGTTTGAACCATTGAACCACCAAACCATTTGAACAAACCACAGGAAACAATACTTCTTGAAGAAATTGTAAGATCAAATTCTAAAGTTTCGACATCCACATCGTATTTGCATACAAGATTAAAAGTTATAAATTTCACCTTTTTCTAGAATACACACTACACTTGTCATACCCCAACATTTACTGAAATGAAGAATATTATCAAACTTTTCACACAATTTATTCTAGAGGGCTAAATTAATGGCCTTAATATAATATGGAATTTTGAACAGCGATTTGCCCACTAAAATAAATAAATTAATTATCTAAGAAGAACTGATACTCCGGTATGAAGGCAACTAATTAATTCACTTGGAATTCCGAAACAGAAAAACGCTCACGAACAAAGCGGTTTCAATGAAAACAGTTCGCGGGATTGCGAAAGAAAACTGCTAGAACACGCCGTGGCTCCATATAAGTCATACTCCATAGGGAGTGGTGCAGTAGCGAGAATGGTGGATTATCGTCGAAATTTTCAGACCCAGGGCGTATGTTGCTGCTTGCGTCACTAATCTCTCGCAGATCCCCACCCTCAACGAACGAACTGAAACGCCGCGGGGTAATACAGCAAGCTTTAGTGAATGCCCGGTGAAAATCACATGGGCTAAAAAATAAAAATCTTTTACCGCGCGGTGTAATAAAAATGAGAGAGAATATCATAACTTTGCCCAAATCAGGACTGCTGGTTCCAGAGCTGAATATGGCAATATTAATAGCGTGACCATGATCGTATATGGCCATTTACTAAACCAGAGAGGAATCTCTCTAATAATTTGTTTTCACAATACAATAGAATACAACCACTGAATGGTACCTTTTCCCTTCTGGGTTACTACGTAACTCTTGCTTCATCATGTTGGTTTCTGTCATCATTATTTTGTTAACAACAGACACTTGGCATTGATGAAATGGCCGCATTGTAGAAATTGTATCTCTCGAAACACGAGAAAATCTCATGGTTATTGCCACTCTTTCACTCAATATAAGAAAAATACGCGTGTTTCAAAGGTAATATCTCGTGCGCACTGGAAATTTATGATACATCACTGAATTTTGAAATCACTAGGATATTTACTTGTACATGGAAATTTCCAATGCACGTGTGGTATATAATAAGACCATTCTACGAATGAAATTACTGCCGAAAGAGTTGCAAAATACGCCGAAGTTTGTCCATATTAATGAAATCCGTAATTTCAGTGCACTTGAAAACCCTCTATGACTGATGTATTGCAGCTTACAATTAGCCAGTAGAGAGAAGAATCTGATGATCATACAATGATTTCTTCTAGGTAGCGTGTCCTCATTGGGTACACCAGATGTATTGTTAGACTCTACATGTGTTTTTTCATGAGTGTAATAGAAGATAATAGATTAGAAAACCGACCCACCACTATTTAGCCGACGTTAATAAGCCCACTGCGACTTAAATACCTCGGTTCGATTCGCGAGTTCCGCATTGAGCTTGGCTGTGTGTATCTCCTTCCGCAAACCTCTCGGAACAATATCATATTTATAAATGTACTTTCTTTTATTCGAGCAAAAGTTTCAAGAAAATGTTTCAGCCATTAAAAATATGAAAATATCATTGGACCTCCATGCAATAAAGCACCAAAATTTTAAATATCATAATGATTTTCAGAACGGCATACCTAGATCTTACTCCTGACCCATTTACCAACTTTCAGCTCAAAAGCTTCTAATCTGACAGAGAAATGCGTGGTACATTCGTTGATTGATTGATAGTGATTCCGGGCGCGTCAACTACTGAGGTCATTATTCCCGTAGGTGTAGTGCATGTTTTCCTTTGGGGGTTGGCGGTGATCTTCCCCCACTGGATCACGAGATCCGGCGTCGACATACCGTTGACTAGCGGGGTTTCACGCAACCTGGTATCTCCCACCAGTGAGGCACCGCCCCAGCCGAGTCAAGTTCTAAGTTCTCTACCGGTCTCCCGGCGCGTGTGATAGTGTAGTGCATGTTAGTGTTAGTATGCGAGTGTGTAAGGGATGAGGTAGGACAAGGAAGAGGAAGTAAAAATCGCGCGTGGTCCGTGGCCTGTTTGTAAGTGCATAGCTCCGGCATTCGCCTGGTGATCAACACCCGGCATCACTCCTGGTGGTGTCCTGGTATCTACAAGTTAATTAATTACTTCCTTGTATAAGTAGTAAATTATTTCTTCTAACACTATATGTTTTCAGAATTCACGGTTTGCTGGTTCTTGATACCAAAAAATTGGTTGACGGCAAAAAGTCTGTCCGTCCTTCCGCATTACGCTAGGGCCTGAACCATTTTCAGTCAGACCATTTTCTCTAAAATTCACATTCTCCAATCGATTGGGATAAACTGGAAATTCTGCGAGTTTGATACAGTTATTTCAATTTTCGGGAAGTACTTTACATGAAGCCATAAATACTTTTCTAAAATTTACTAAAAAGTGGCACCAAATTTTTTAATTAAACCATTTCCTCGGATACCTCAAAAGACGCTTAAAACATGATGCAGGTCACTTTTAAGCTGAAATTTCTGAATTCTCGAACATTAAAAAATGTTCAAAATTATTTCAGCGTCTTCCTACAACTAAAAAAATTGAAAATAGAAAATATTTCCTTAACAATATCTGTTCTTCAAAACAAATCTCGAATTGATGTCATACGCAATTTTGTGGAAATATGAGTAGTTTTCCATTAATTTTGCGTGAAACAAGGTTAATTGTAAACAATTATTATCTCAAGAACGGTATCAACTTCAATTTTTTCTCTCGGACAGAGCATTAGACGCATAAAAATGGCGGTCTCGTTTTCGGTAAATTCTCTTATTAAGTTTTTCCTTCTTAATGACATCTCTTCTCAATAATACTTCTTTTAATAATGTGATTTGCATAATTTTGAAAAGATCTAGTAGTTTTCGCATAATTTT
>BLKR01010722.1:0-47710 GCA_011170035.1 Teleogryllus occipitalis | reverse complement strand
GTCGAAAGAAATTAGTTAAATATAATTATGAATTTAAAAAAAATTAAATTCAAGCTGCTTCTTCTCAGTCCATATTTCTCCCATCAGAGAAATAATGTTTTAAAAAACAGTTCTTGACCATAAATCTAATAATGAAAGCAGCTTCTTCATGGAACTTTGGCCAGTTTGAATTATTTGTTTCCAGTTGTTTTTGAAAACTTATTGGAGGGATATAGTAGATTCATAAGACCAGAAAGCATTAAAAACAAACATAAACATAATTTTACTTGCATATACTATACATTTCAAGTGACTCAAAATTAACACACAGAATTGAAAAAATAAATTGAGAATACATTCCATACATCAACAAATAATGGAGGTAAATACACATGTTGATTGGTAAGCAGATGTAGTGTGTGGCCTATTGTTGTGGCATCACCTCACACCTCACCATATTTACGATTAGCTGAATGTTGAAAAGAAAAGGAAGCTAGCCAAGCATTTACTATGTAACATATTTCTGCTAACAAAGACAATTGTAAAGGTGAAACCTCCAATTACAATGAAAGATAAAACAATGTTCAGACAAGGTTAACAAAAAATTAATATTGAAGCTATGATTATAGTTACTACATGCAATGTTAGCCACCTCATTTCTTGTTACACTCATCAATATTTTTATTTCAAGGCATTGTAACAAAATTGATATTGCCACCACAACTTGAAATGGTTTGGTTTTTTTCGTTTCTTTTATCTTCTATTCCTTCTATAGCTATATTCTGATTGATATAAATGTAAGTACATGATTAGTAACAACTGTTGTATTAGTTTATACTTTATATTATCTTTTCACTCAAGAATCCAATATTTCTGGGTTGTGAATATTGCAATTTGTACATGTAGTACATGATTTGCATGTAATATTTTTGTATATGTATGTAGGTACATTTTATTAACGATCTTATACATTTTCTCAGTTTTCTTTGTTTATTTTTAATTATTTTATACTTGTATTTATGCTTTTCATGTTTACTGCTCTGATACATGTCTAGATGAACATAGTAACAATATTTATGAGTGCTACAAGCAATGAGTTGGCTTACATTCTCTGCAATAATCACCACCATAGATTCATTTTTTTTGTTAACCAGAACTGAGCACTGTTTATACACCTTTGGAATAGACTGTTACCAGAAGTATATTTTGTTTCAAATAGAACGTGCTTGGTCAATTTCCTTTTCTTTTGAACACTACTAATTGTAGACATGGTTTGTGTGTTGTGAGATTTCATCATAGAAGAGTCATAAAGTACTTTTGGTTATCAATCAGCATCTGTATTTAGCTCCATTGTTATTTGTTGTAAGTATCATTCGTTTGTAATAGTTTTCTCAAACTCTAATTGTCATTTTAGTGTAATTGTTTATAATGTATATGTGTAAATAAAATTGACTGGTTTTTATAACATTTCTTTTTGATTTTATGTACTATATGATATACTTATATGAAAGAAAAACATTTTCAGAAATATGGACAAACAAATAATTAACACTATATTCTATCGATCAAGAAACATGAACCAGCTGCTACCGTACTACTATACTGCGTTTAAGTAACCTCAAACACCATGGGCCTTCATTCATTAAAATGACCAGGGCTAGCGATCACTCAAGCTTCTTGTGTAAATATTCTAGGCCCACGAATATTCCAGATATCAGGTTTTGCTCAAGATCGTTGTCATTCAGCATTTTGCATTTGACAGTCTTTAAACATTTTATTATAATACGAGACCATAATGTGTCGAAACGAGGATGGATAGCTGATAATCGCGATTATCTGCGCTTAAACAGCCGATCTCGGGCGTTTAACTCCACGTGAGTTTAACTTCCAGTAATCGCGTTTAAATCACGTGGTGAAACTCGCGAGAACTTTAAACGCGATTAAACTCCAAGATAAACGAAGTTAAACACATAATCGAAGGTGGTGAAACCGGCCCATAACCTGTAAACAACTTCACTAAAGTCTGAGCTAAAACCGAGCAAAACCCACTGTGCGAATGTTCTCTAGAAAATACACCACAGAAGCAAATACATGCAAACTGTCAACACCACAATGCAATTATTTAACAAAACCTTGACGAATTGTAAACAAATTACAACAATCAAAACAAAACATGAAGCAGCGTGGACTCACATCTATCGACTCATATATATCGATTTTGAAACTGCCACCCTTTGAAAGAAAAGAATTTACTGGGGAAACTTATTATTATTACTATTAAATAATGATTTAATTAATTAATTTACACTGTAAATGTTGGTGAATCAACACAAACAATATCTGATAACACATCTAGGGATCATATTCTTTCATTTAAAAGAAAAAATACCACAATCGGTTCGGTAGAAGCTCTAAACGAAGCCGTGGCAGAATACCTTATTTTTTTTAATATGTAGATAGAATAGATACTTTCCCATTTGATATTCTACTCAGAATGTCTTGTGTAAATATCGTAAAATAAAATATAAGTGCGCTTTGTAGCACTCTTACCGTAAGCCTTTAGTTGCAGAATATGGTTCGGAAAGGTTTCTTCTAATTTTCATTTCATTATAGTTCGTAATACATTGTCGATACCTACCCTGTTTTACAGGTCTCAGCGTTTAGTACGTACATCTTAAAGTCTTATTTGGCCATCCAGAGTTTATTTAATGGAAAAGTGCCATAGGCTTTTCTTCAATCTATGAATACCAGGCGAGATTCTAAAATATGGACAAGCTGTTTCTCTGTCACTTGTCAATTCATCAGTATCCAGCTATAAAGCAGCTGTTCTTTGTCATTTAGAGGATCTCTTTCAAAACGAAATCTCAGTATTCTCGTAGTACTCGGCCAATACTACAGAGCATTGTTACATCTCTACAATTTTCACATTGTTCTCTATCACCATATTTGTATTATTATTATTATTATTATTATTATTATTATTATTATTATTATTATTATTATTATTATTATTATTATTATTATTATTATTATTATTATTATTATTAGAAAGATGTAACTTCTAAATTCTTCTGGTAGTGCCTTTCTCTAGCACAGTTGGCAGAGAATTTCAAGAAGTTTCACACAGAAATTCACGCAGTTTATAACGCTGTTGACACAAATGAAAAATAATTTATTTTTCTCAAAGCTTTCATTTCAATTTAATGCATGCTTTCCTCTTAAAAAGACAAAATTAAACATTTCACGAAAAAGTAATACTTGGATCACACAAGGAATTAGAAGTGAAAAAAAATCTTTTTTGTCATCGTCTTTGGTCTGTACACTGTCGGCCATTTCATTTCCGTTTGGAAGAGTTGGAACCGCATTTGAGTGGAAATGGGTAAACCACGTGATATTCGTACGGCTCGTAAGCATATAAACCATCGGCGAGAACAGAGGTGGGCAGATAATGATTATAAAAAAGCCCATTTGGGTACCCGGTGGAAAGCCAATCCCTTTGGTGGTGCATCTCACGCGAAGGGGATTGTACTTGAAAAAGTAGGCGTTGAGGCTAAACAGCCCAATTCTGCTATTAGAAAGTGTGTGAGGGTTCAGCTAATTAAGAATGGAAAGAAAATTACCGTTTTCGTACCACGTGACGGCTGCTTAAACTACATTGAAGAGAACGATGAAGTTTTGGTTCTTGGGTTCGGTCGTAAAGGACACGCTGTTGGTGATATTCCTGGTGTAAGATTCAAGGTGGTGAAAGTTGCCAACCTATCTCGTCTTTCTCTGTATAAGGAGAAGAAAGAAAGACCAAGATCATAATATAATGCTTGTTTGATGATGTGTATTAAATAAAATCGTATTAAAAACAAACGTACACTCTACTTTATTTCTAAACATCATAACGTATCACCCGGTTTCCATGTCTACTTCCGAGAATATAAAAGCATTTGAAGGAAGGTAATAGTTCAGGCAAAAATAATGAGGATATTTTGAACACTAGGAACAAAACAAAAGCAATGTGGAATATCGTAAAAAATATGACCACGTCATCACGATATTTCGTGGAGAATGTTGTTTTAAAGGATAATGAAAGAGAAACAAGTAATCCAGAAAAAGTTGCGAATATCTTCAACCAACTCTTTTATAGAATTGCGGTTGATCTCACGAAGGGACTAAAACCACAAAATTCAACATCATATGCTTCTCAAAAAAATTTCGGCACGATGTTTATTTCAGAAACTTCTTCCAACGAAATCCTCAGAATAGTCAGTAAACTAAAAAACAAATATTCATCTGGTTTAGATGAATTTCCGGATAGTTTATGGAAAACGTGTGCACCTGCCATTATACACCCATTAACTCACATTTTCAATGCTTCCTTGTGCACAGGAATATTTCCAGATATTTTCAACACAGCAAAAATTAAGCCTCTTTTTAAAAAAGGGAACAAAAATGAAATTCAAAATTACTGGCCAATTTCTCTTTTGTCAGTTTTCTCAAAAATATTAGAGAGACTTTTTTATACGCGAATGGAAACCTTTCTCAGGAAAAAACGAAGCGTTTTCAGACTCACAACACGGTTTTGAAAATCAAAATCTACGGAAATTGCCATTTTTTCTTTTCTTGCTTGATGTTGCTTCATCAATGGGTCAAAATGAAGAACCCATCCCAATATTTTTAGATCTTTCGAAAGCTTTTGACATAACATCTTGCTCTCAAAATCACCTTCTTATGGAATTCGTGGTATTGCCCTAGATTGGATAACCTTGTACCTTAAACATCGATCTCAAAGAGTAGAAATACCGTACTGGCGCGAAAGGACATTATTTACTTATCTTTCTAATTCTTTGCCAATTGAACACGGGAACCCACAAGGTTCGATCTTAGGACCTATCCTCTTTCTGTTGTACATAAATGATATGCCCTCATGTATTAAAAATGGAAGAACAGTCCTGTTTGCCGATGTTCTTTGCAAAAAAGAAACAATAAATAATACAATTTCAGAAGTTTCAAATTGGTTTTGTAATGACATATTAATAGTTAACGAAGGAAAAACGGTCTCAATGCAATTTTGCGTTTCAAATCGGGAAAATGAACAATATGCAATTAGCTGGTGTTAAGGTAACACAATTTCTAGGTCCCTCAATTCAAACCTCAAATGGAGTGTACATATAACAGAATTAAACACTAAATTAAGCTCATTATGTTACGCATTCAGAATTCTTTCAGATTCTGTCAGCCTTCATGCAGCTCGATGCGTGTATTTTGCAAATGTACATTCCCGCCTGAGATATGGCATAATATTCTGGGGAAACTCATCCTTTAGTGCCCAGACATTTAGATTACAAAAGAAAATTATCCGAATAATGAAAAAATGTCATCCACGTGATCCCTGCAAGCTTCTTTTCATTAACCTTGGAATCTTACCATTGCCTTGCCTATTTATTTACGAATCTGTAGTATTTGTCAAAACTTACTTAACGGTGGGAACATATTTTCATGTAATACTGATATTTATTGTTACAACACACGACGCAGAAATCATGTTCATCAAGTGTCAGTATCAACAGCTCACTACAACGTACCACTACTAAATACGTGTACGTTACTTTACAACGCATTGCCAGATGAAATTAAACAATTAAAAATGGTACACAAATTTAAGTTAAAAGTAAAATCTTTTTTGCTGCATAACTGTTTCTATACAATTAGAAACTACACTGATCGTCTAAAAGAAAAATAATGTTTACTTAAAACAATGATATAGTTATAATGAGTTAGTTTACATTTGTATTGTATAATTTTTAGAAAAGACTTAATATGCCTGTAACAAGTAATGTACTTCAGCTTCCGAGTCAATGACCCCATCTCAATCGGGTTTTTGTCCAGTTTCCCTGATCCATTGAGCAAATGCTGAGATGGCCCCTTGATTTGCTTCTTGACGTAAATGTAGCTTCACTATGCGCACGTTGCGTTGAGCTTTCCTTTCGCTTGTAGTGGTAGTAGAGCTTAGGGTGAGATTCTATTTTATTAGCAATACAGGAAAATCAAATCTGCAGTTCATTTACAGTTACAAATAAGTTTTCTACAACTCGGAAACGAAAATATCTAGGTTTTGAAAAGTTAAACTCTCGCTTTTTAAATATTATTATTATTATTATTATTATTATTATTACTAATATTTTTTTATCTTTCAACTAATAGTTGAAAGATAAAAAATAGTTAAATTATTGGGAAGGGATTCTGAAACTCAAGGAAGCGTGTGCAGATGATTTTCTCCTCCATTCGTCACATACAGTTTTTTACTGTTTTTGACTAAATAAATAAAATAAAATTAAAGAAGTACACTAGGAATATTTTTGATTGCTCCATGTACATTGCACCTGAGCCCGGAGGTATTTCACTTTTAAATGATCTAACGACCTTTCCCATCTCATTCACTATGAGATATTCCACATCATTCGTTCTATTTCCCAAGATTGGTTCTATTGTCTTTCATCAATTCTTGGTGGTATTCTTTCCATTTCTGTATTGTGATGAACCCGACCTGCCACATACGTCAACCCACGCGTGTGAGCAATGCGCGTAGCACACGGTCTGGATAGCACGCAAAGGGGGAGAAAACACCGTCACACCGAAGTGTGTCGGTAATCAGATGACAGGTGTGCGCGTTAAATTTATAAATAAAGGGCGCCAAACGGGCACTTACCTGACACCTGGCACCGGCATATGAGCACCTCAGGGGTGAGCACTCTGTGAATGAGGGCATGCACTGGGTCCACTACTGCTGCTAAGTTATAATAACTACAAAATCATGTTCCTTTTCAAGTGTTAATCGCCTGAATGGCGAGGACACGTTTATTGCTTGTTAAAATACATTTTGATCTGAAGGTTTTTTAAATTAAATTCTAATATTACTTTTACAATAGATGACTTTTTTTGAATGTCTTTAAAATGAATACAATAATAATGGTCGTTGATTCTACCTCTTTCGATGATTGCACACCTGTGGTCGCCCTCAAATCAAACGCTGTCGGGAACCGCGTTGCAGCAAGGCGCAGCCAGCCGGAAGCAGCAGTTCATTCGGCGCCACCGTTCTTTCCCGTTCCAGTACCTCGCAGATCCGACGCTCGTAGTCAGGAAATGGTTGAAATGAGCCCCGATCGGTGGGTATTGGAAGGCCGTATCAGGTATCCGTATCAGGTCAGCCTCGATAACTCGGCTGTACTATCGATCCTTACGGACTTATGCCGGCCCGTTAAAACGGAATAAATTCCAGTTTGTGATTTCAAACGGGGCGGCCTGCACTCCGTTGGTCGGCAAACACTAATCGCTGGCTCCAACTACCTCTCCTCAACACATCAGCCTGTTTGCTATGCCGTTCTCTCGCCTTCTATCTGTCTTCCGATAAAAATCCTACTCTCTCGAGCTTCCTGCTTCGCATCCCCACTCTCTTTTCTAACTTCGCACATCACTCCTTCACGTGATCAGAATTTCAAATGCTATTGGTCAAAATCTCAATTTCTAGAATAGTCGACGCGAGTGAGAAGCCGATAGGGCATTTCCTAACTAACGTCATTTTCTGGGCGCCTGATTGGTGGTCTTGGTTGTGCGTGTGTTTTGGCCAGTACACCAGAGGACAAAGCATTCCTTTCTGCTGTCTCCGCGACGATTGTATGTGTACTATGGGATTACGTAAACAGTAGCCGGGATCTCTGCAATTCAACTGTTCCGGTGCCTCGTGTGCACAATAGCGGGCAGCCGCCCGCTCTTTGCCTGAGGGGTTGTCCCGGGAGGAGATCCTACCCTAGTCGTAAATCTGGGAATAGGACGACAGGCGCGTGTTCGCGCGTCTTGCGCTGAGCCGTGTCGAATCAGGGGCTGTCCTAATTGGCGTGACAGAGGGGGAAGTTTGGGTCCGGCGACAAGCAATGGCCTCATTGCAGTATACTTTATAAGTTTTAGAACTAAACATTGTTCTTCATTTGTTCTTAGACACTTTATAAGTTTACATCACTCTTTTGCTTTAGTATTGCCATTGCATTGAAAAATGTCTTCACATTTCTCTCCCCGAGCGGCATTTTTTGCTTTCGTAGTATCACGTTTAGTTCCCCTACTTTTTTGGCTGCAGATCTTGCGGTCGTCTTCATATTGAGTCTTTAACTACACACTATACGCATTTTCTTACTTTTTTACTTACTTTTTTACAGGACTATTCAACCACATTACTTACGTTCTCTCTATCATTTTATTTTTTACTGATACGTTACGCTTGTTACGATATGTTATATGACAGGCTTGTTATTGCCTTCGATTCGAAACTCGATATGCACTGCATAACTTACATGGATCGAGAAGAACGTGGTTACAAGGGAAATATGGAAGTTGAGAATTAAGAGAGAATTATGAGAGGGGATCGCGTAAGGAAATTATGGGAGGGAAATGTGAAAAGACAAACCATATCAAGTTAACATCCCATTAATTAATAAATATTTCTGAATAATTAAAATTAGGGAAAAATAATGTATATATATATATATATATATATATATATATATATATATATATATATATATATATATATATATATATACATATACATAAAAACTATGACTTTTCCAGATAACTCTGGACTTTTCACCCACTTTTAACACGAATTGTCGTGTATTTACTGCTATTCTCTTTCCCCAGCTGATCGCCGAATTAAATTTGCCAGTTCTTTTACCTCAACAGCTCCGCATCGCTCGACTGTAGGTAACCTTGGGGATTTTCTGCCGCTCGCAGCCCCGCGTTGCCACCCGTCTCCGCTTGCTGTCCCACGACGTTACCAATTACCTTCCCTCGAACTCTGGACTCCGCTACGCCTCCAATTTCTACACCCTTCTCCCGTCCTCCGGACTCGTACGATTCTCGTTCCAGTCCAAATCTTTCTCACCTACGCTTCGCTCTTCCTGGAGTCGTCCTTCTTCTTCTGCCGCGCCTCGTACAATTTTGTTCGCGCTTCCAGCCTCGAATAATTAATGTTGCTGAAGTTATGCTTTAAATGCTCGGCCTACCTACCACACTTTGTGCGTGTGTGGTCTCAGCGTGCAATATGAGATGCTGGATTTAGTTAATGTCCTTCTGCGCGAATTTTACAAATTTGAAATTATTTCGAAGTCAAACAATCACTTCACTTGCTCTCTCAAATATTGTGAATGTTAATGCGAAGAATGTTCGTGCACTCCACTTCTTAATTACATCACTTCCGGAGATACGCTTTTTAAGCTAACTTTTAACTACCAAGTTAAAATAAACTCCTATGCTATCAAGTTACAATCGCCTTCAGAACTCAGTCTAGTCGCCGTCGCTGCTGCAATCATAGAGAGCTCCTCCGAGGCGCGCCGCGATACTTATGGTACTCGCGCCTGGGGAAATTTTGGAGGGGTGAATATTCTCCTTTTTTCGTGACCTCCAGGAAAAACATTATTCGCTAGTTCGGGAATCAGAGTTCGAAAAGCTGTGGGTAGATGGCGCGTTTACAAGCCGTCGCTCCGCCGCGTACCCTACTCCTCTGTTCGTGGGCTTCTTTTCGTAGCTGATGGTGGCGTTATGGGGTTGTCTAATCCCATGACGTCACAATATATATATATATATATATATATATATATATATATATATATATGATGTATGTAAGCGCAGTTAACTCCGACACCGTGTGACCGATCTACGTGAAAGTTGGCCCACCTACGTGTTTTTTTTCTCCTAGAAGGTTTGTGTGCTGTTAATTGTGTTGTAACTCCACTACATGTCACTGTAGAACAAAACTAAATATTCATGTCAAATGCAACCCCCAACACTTTTTAATCTACCCGTATATCGTTAAATAACTCCTTAACGAAGTTTTCGAGGGCATTAAAAACTAAAATATTGAAGCCAGAGCCTCAAAGAAACGATTCTCACTCAGTAATCTACAGGATGAGATCTTCTTGAACATTTTTGCTGGTCCGGCTCCTCGATATTACTCTTCCTGCTCAGAGACGTGCAAAATCTGCAACTAAATGTGAATGAGACAGGGAGAGGCAGAGACAGAAAAACAGGGACAGAATAAGACAGAGAAGCAGACACAGAGGCAGAATCAGACTGAGGCAGGGACAGAGGAAGAGACGGAGAGAGAGACAGAGAAAGAGGCGCAGAGAGAGACGGAGAGAGGGACAGACGGAGAGAGAACGGGAGAGGGAAGGAGAAAGAGAGAAGAAGGGCAGGACGTCTGCCGGGTTCTGCTAGTCTTGTATGTACCGTGGGCGTTAACTGGTTCTAATGATCTCGGGCTACAAAAAGCTTTGGAGACAAAGGCCCTCGGACTTTTTGTCCCCACACTATCATTAGAACCCTTATAACGTCCTCTGTACATAAATAACTATTCTGCTTCTCCAAGGCTCTCATAAGCAGTTTTATGGAGAGCTCGTACTATTCTATCCCAGAGTTATTGGATACTTGCGTCATCCATATTTGAAAACTCTCAACTGTTTGTATAAGACATTTATTGATGGGTCAGTGAGAAGGTAAAATTTATATTTTGGAATTTGCATGCTGAAATAAAACAAGTCTTAAATACTTCTTAAATATCATTTTGTTGGTTTTGTTAGAATATAATTTGTGAATACACAAATGGAAGATTCAGTTTTGAAATTAGCAAATAATGTGTGTGAATGAATTGCAATCGGCGCCTTGTGTACTCTGTCTTCCACCTTGGCTTTGTTGTATGTTTGCCAATTACGTAATCTATTGTTGTTTTGTTTGTTCCTTGAATCCATTTTAAATACTGACTACTCTTATGTTTGAAGAACACATTCCAACTTTTTTAGCCAAAATGCCTACGCACTTTCAGACATTGACTCCTATCATTCAAGTTTTCATCGCCCCCACTTTGCGGTTTACACGCCGCAAGGCGCAGGGCAGTGCAGCAACAGGGCAACCAAATCGGTCGAAATTTCTCTATAAAACTGTTGCTACTCTAGCTCATACTTTTTCGCATTATTTGTAACTGCCACGCTATATTATACTACTCCATGAATCTGCAAAAGTGTTTTCAACCAGCAAACATTTTTTTCGCGTAGACTCGAACTCAGGTCCATCGTCATGCGCTTTACTGATACACCATGCAGTCACTCTGGCGTACTCACTTGCGCCGAGGCAAAAACTCTAAATCTCGCCCATTATTTCGAACACGCAATTTTCGAAATAAGGACTGTTCAACGGAAATGAAACCTGAAACATTCTTTTATGCGTCCCTTGTTTTATCAATGAAAAAATAGAGCTCTTTTTTAAAAAAAATTATGAATTGCATTAATTTTGAAAGAAATTATGCGAAAAGTATTGGTTTTAAAAAAATTGTACATGAGTTTTTCTAAAGAGATGATGTTTTTAGAACAAATTTTGGTTAAGGCAAAAATCTCTGTCTTCAAATTTGTAGTTTTGAAAAGTTAACATTTTTCAATTTTCAAAAATACAGAGTTTGTCGGAAGTAAGTCTATCGACATTTCTTGTACCGTCCTTTGATTCATACGAGGCAAAATTTTTAGAAAAAATGGAGTCGTGTTGGGGACAATAATTGTTTAAAAATTGCCTATTTTCAGGGAAAATTACTGGAAAACTACTCATTTTAGAAAAATTGTACAAGGATTCATTTAAAGACCTGTCTTTGAAGAACATATTTTATCGAGGAAAGAATGAATATCTTCAATATTCTAGTTGTAAGAAGACACTAGAAAAATTCTAACTCCTGAAACTTTCGAAAAATCAGTTGTTTCAACGACAATTAGACCTGCACCATTCTTTTAAGGCGTCCTTTACGATATTTGAGGATAACTCTTAATCCACGCATTTCGAGCCATTTTTGAAAAAAAAATTGAAAATGTTCTTGAGACTTCATGTAATGTACCCCGTAAAATAAAAATTGCCGTTTCAAACTCAGAAGGCCTCGAGTTAATTTAAATTAGTCGAGGAATATCAATTTTGGAGAAAATTGATTGAAGGATTAAGGCGCTAGCGTTGTTTACAGACAGCTGTTTTGCCTTCAATTGACTTATCGATACCGCAGATCCACAAACCGAGCATTCTGACTACTCAAAGTGTTAGAGGAAATAATGTAGTATATATAGGAACATTTATCCACTTTTTTTCGTTTCCAGAGCGGGCTCTGAAACAAGAATAGTTTTTTCCAAGTCCGCTTTTTCCGGTGAACGACTCCTAAACTTTCTCTTCTTACGATGAAAGGACTAGAAAGTAAAAACAACCGGACGAAACCATCGTGCGTTACAATTATTCAAGATACTGAGTTCACATTTCATCCAGAAATGAGGATAAAAGGGACAAAAAAATCATCGATATGTTCTCATTAGCATTAGGGAGAGTAAGACGTCTTTATTTTTACTTTCTCGTCTTAGTAAGATGAGAAAATATTGTAATCTTGCACATGAAAACATAGTTTTCGACGGAAAAAATTATTGCCGGGCACTGGTAACGAAAAGTGGACAATCATGTTCCTATAGACGTAACAAATTACTTCTCGGCAGACATGTGCAGTCAGAATCCATATTTTGAGGGTCCATGATACTGAAAGGTCTCCTTCGGTGGCTCGTTGGCCATCGTGGTCGCTTTCCACGGCGTAACCCCGGGTGCGATTCCCGGTTGAGGCAAATTAAACCTGTGCGCTTTCCTTACAAATGTCCCAGTATCTATTGCTGTGTGACGATACGAAAGCCCACCCTAAGGTGATGAAGACTAGTATACACGGTGAAGGAATGTCTTCATGCGAACCACACGAAGACCATGGACGAGAATGGGACCCACGAGAATCTTGTGCAACAAGAATTCATTCTTGAGAACGAGGCGACTCGATAATCTCTAGCCAGGGCCTCAGACGGAGGGGAATGCCAACGATCTTCGTAGATATCAATACGGGATCGTTCGAGTGATATTGGATCCTACGTCCGGGTGGGAAGACTGACATGAGATCATCTTCTTTGGTCCAATTATTCCAAAGACGGAAGTTAGGTGACCCATCTAGATGGCTCCACAGTATTATCATCATGATGGGTTTTCTCTTGGGAAAATATAATCAGGGCAGTTTCCCATTGCTTTCCCTGATGGTTCTTCTTCTTCTTCTTCTTCTTCTTCTTATTATTATTATTATTATTATTATTATTATTATTATTGTTATTATTATTATTGTTATTATTATTATTGTTATTATTATTATTGTTGTTATTAATAATTAATTGTGCACAGTTCACTGGTACTGAGACAGAAGTCACACAGCTCTACCAAACATGACTTCCAAATTCTTAAAACATATTTTTAATTAAATTGTATATCAATAAACAAAATTCTCATAGAGACAACAAATAGATGCATATTTAAGTCTACAATTCAGAAATATATTTGCATTGACTATTGTAGAACCTAAAAACTTCCATTACTTCCCAGTGGTTCTAGCGAGTACTTGAAGGTCTTCGGAATGATGCCTGTTGCTGAAAGAACCACTGGAACAGTTTTTGCTTCTAGGATACCCCACTGTTTCACGATATGGGTCAATTCTTGGTATTTCTGAATCTTCGCCTGATACCCTGCGTAAGATTGCTAGTATCGACGATTGCCATATCTACAAACCATTCTTTTTTCCTATTTTTATCCCAGTATGTTATGTAAGATCTTTTGTGGAACACTGTTCAATCTGTCAGTATACTTCGCTCCCTATACAGTTTATAGCTGTTGTTTTCAAGCACATTTTTGGGAAAACTTGTAATATGGTGTATCATGACATGGTGCTAAACCACATATCTTGACAAGTTGGCCATGGATAATTCGTCCCACCATAGCATGTCTGTTCTTATACTCAGTAGGGGCTAATACACTACAGCCTAAGATAATACGCTGAATAGTCTCGCTACATAGACCACAGTCCCGAAAATCATCAGAGAGCACATCTAGATCTTTGATGATAAATTTTAGATAATTCTTGGTTGCAATTTTCCGGTATTACATAAAATGTATAGTTTTCAAGAATAGTATTCTGTCTACAAAGTATTTTTTGTTCTATAAGCTCAGGAAGATGTGGGTCCCGGAACACTCCCAGGTATCCTTTCTTTTACATTATTGGAAAACTGCTGCTAGTAAAATATATTTAGATAACACACACACACACACACACACAAACAAAGTGGTGCTACAGTAGCACATACTTTCTCGCATTATTTTTAAGTTTGCAATTTTCCATCATTCAGAGGGTTCAACAAAAAATGAGCCCCACGACATATCTTCAATATTCCAGTTGTAGGAAGACGTCAATGGCATATATAATGGGATATATATTCTATGTTTGGGATATGTTATCGTGAATTAGGATCATCAAATTACATTTGTCTGTGTGGATTGTTTCCTTTCTCCGAACATTACTCATATCACGATTATTCTGATATTTCTAAGACACAAAATGACATCCTGTATTTTATTGTGTAAGCTACGTCTACAGTCTTTGAAAGCAATCCTATATTTGTCCTCCGTTGTTTTTTTTCATTTTGTACATTTACTGAGTTTTGTTAAGCAATCTCAAACGAACGGCATTAACCTTTTGTTAGAAGGAATTCATACTGCTCCCTAACTGTATCTATGAAATTTACTTAATTGAATATCCACTTTTCTTTTTCAGAAAATGGAATTTTTGACAGAAATTTCGGACATATTATTTAAATGGGTGAAGAAAGAAAACCAGTTGAGCAACGAAGAAATGGCTGAAATCGCCATGCACGGCATGGTGTGCCGACCGCCGCCTGGCAACTGCGCATCGCTTAACAATCCAGGCACAAATTGCTGTATGTAGACCTGCGACATTTCATCAAGGTGTAGCCCAGTCACATGATATTTTTTGTTTCTTAACAATAGTGACATTTTATATTTTCTTTTATATTTTTACGATAAACTGTTACCCTGGAGAGAATGGCTAATTTCTTGATAATCTTGCATTAATTAAAAGAAGATAAATTTAGATTTTTCAGGGACATGTAATACAACCATTATGTGAATAAAATACCATTTGTATGTAATCTAAAGATAATTATTGATCAAGTTTAACTCTCTGTCAATAAAATACGGAATCTTACTATTGCCACTTTCCTACCCCTATGAAGGTAGATCCCCTATGACTTTGCAGCTGCCCGGCTGCTCGTCGGGGATCGTTGCTGACTGCACCTGAAAATTCAACGGGTACACTGGACGTATGCATTGAGGATCCCTTGGTTTTGTCAACCACTGAAAATAATTCCTGGATTCGATATTGAATGTAATACAATGCTGATTAATACTTAAGCTGATTAAAAAAAGTTACACAAAAGAACCTATCTCTCTCACAATATACATGGTTTCGCCTCTCCTCCCCCTAGGTATACTGATTCGTTTCAGTACGGCCATGCGACCTCCTCACCGCTCTTCTGGCCGCTGTTGTGGCGATAACATTGATCGGTGCGAGAAATGCACCGGGAAGACCAACCATTGGGCGTAGCGCGTGGCCTCTCTCCGGCTGCTCGTCCGCGATGCGCGAGCAATGTTCAAGAAGCGCCTCGTCCTCCACCTCCTCAACTACATGACTAAAATCGACTGACTCTTCTTCTATGCGCCGCACTGGTTCACAACATTCGCCACAATGGGTTCGACACCAGTGCAGTTCGTATCTTCCCTCCTGAAAACGCACAGAACAATGTTGCAAAAATGAATAGAATGGCGTTACTACTGATGCCCAATCGAAGCAAAAAAATCTCTTATCGTAATAATGAGGTCCTGAGCTATTGGGGCTCAAGAATTTCAATCTCTGGTTACCAGGACGCTAAGCTTCCAAAATATTATATGTTGACCTCCTCCGAAGTCGAAGGGCAAAGAACCCTTACATCAGTTTTCAACGTTCTAACCTTGCCATTTTCGCAATAAACACAACCTGGCTGACTAAGTACCAAAGGGTTTGGTTGGAAATACTAGCATAGAACAATAACAAAGAACTTCATTGTAAATGCAAGAACATTCAAATAATTCAAATTAAAAACATGTAAAAATCATTATCACTGAAAATCACATTAACTACTCTATGCAGAATGAATTCTGAACAAATGACTGAACTTGATTGAATTATAATTCTTCCTTTTAAAACCATACAATGTATTGCCAGATTTCCAGACAAAAAACGTACGTAAAATGTAAATGAATTTGTGGGTTGTTTAATTTATCAACAACCGTCATAAATTTTTGTGCCAGAGAACGAACAACCATAATAACCTCGTCTTATCCAATAAATTTCAATTTCAATAAATATTGGGTCTCACATGACCACAAAATGCACAATTAAAAATTACGTATCGTAAACATCAGTGCCTGACTGTTCAAATAGGTAGCTGAATTTTCAGCCTTAAAACACTTAACATTACCTAAGAAAATTCCTCGACCAACTTGAGGAACAAGGGTGGCTCAAAAAGTACACAAAATGCTAATATGCATTTTACAAAGAAACAAATCAAACGATCCACAAATAATGAGTTTCAATAACTCCAATTTCGAACATTCATAATTCTAACGGCCCATTCAGTTTCAATTTGATTGTACATAAAAAATCCAACAATCCTTAGCTAAGATAACTTCAGTTTGATTGTGGGCGTTAGAGTTTTCCATATGAGGATTCGATCCCGGACAAAATGACCAAGTTATTAAAGATGAGGTTCTAAGGGTGTAATGTCCTTGTGCACACACATCGAAACAAGTATGTTTTCAACTGCCTCAGAATTTGTTGATGACTCAGTGGTGTTAAATATGGTGCCTTCAGCAGCAACAATCTTCTTGCGCCGAATACTTGGTCTCTAGATTGCAACAAATACATATATTAAATTAGTACTGGACACAAAAGTCAATACAACAATCGGTTTCACTAGCCGCTAACTATACCTTCTATATTCACAACACGAACGTACAGAAAACTGGATGTATCCAAGAAATGCATCACATGACATTACCAAAGATTTTGTTGGAGACGTCTAAGCAGCAATCTAATAAATTAAGAATTGACTTATGAACAGTCCGACATTGCTTTCAAAATAAGATGAAACTTTAACAAACAAAACCTATGCCACTGGACTTACAGAGCACTTGAGAGCCAACTTTGAGTTCACGAAACTTATCATTTGCGAATTACAAGGAACAATTCTCGTTGACAAAACGTACCCAAATTACAAGGAACAATTCTCGTTGACAAAATGCAAGTTAGTGAATGTAGAACAATTACTACTCCTTCAATACGTCACCATAATAAAATAGTGTCCAGAGACAGCCAATACAAAAGTGACCATAGCTCAGTGAGGCCGCGGAACATCATCGGTCGATGCCGACGTCCTCTGCAGCGGGAAGACAAGGAATGGGTTTCGTTTTAGTGCGCCGATTTCGGAAATGGAGAAACCGCGCAATGAATCATACGTAACAAGCAGCCCTCTGGCGGCAACCCAGGTGAGCTAATATCACCTAGCGGCGAATTTACATAAAACAAAATCATTATCACAGTTAGGAATACATTAAGAGATAAAATAATTCTTTTGAAATGAGCTCGTATTATTTATCACATGGTCATATCACATTGAAATGTTTTTTGGATGATTCTAGCTGAACTTAAACGCAAGATTCATTGGTAGGGTCTTTCTCCGCAAGTAACCTGACAACTTCCACGAGATTTTTGTCGCTAGCTTCTTCCAAGTCCTGTGTTTCTGGTTCCAGTTCTGGCATTCGCAAATATATTTGCTTGAAAAACGCTCAAACATGGGTTTTGATGGTTTGAAACCAGCGCAACAATATTGAAACCCGTGCAACAATATACCGTACTTCCAAGAGATGACTAATTTTAAATGGCGTGTTCTAAAATTAACTCCAAGTACCGCCAATGTCGTATTATGTACTAATGTTGGGCACGACAAAGACGCCATGACTTAGAACATACGTACTAGAGATCTAAAAACGAACATTACTCACTTCTCAAAGTGAATTTTAATACTGTCAACGTCATACTGTCAAACGTCGTTGTGGTTGTTTTTACAGAACACAATTTTTGTCCCAAACCGCTCATATTTTGATGCATTACCGCCCGGTAATCAAAATTGGACGGTATTCCGCCAACTCAATTTTTATCCCACGAGAGAGAGAGAGCCGTTTTCCAGCAATAAATTTGGGCTCTTATCCCTCATCGTGTCGTTCGTCAAAGAATAATACTTTCTGTCCCCACAACATGGAGAACGATAATTTGAATATCTATATTTCCCACTGAATTCTAGAAGACGTGCACAGATAATAAAGTTACATTTATGTCCAGAAGCAAAATAAGGGGGCATCTCAGCATTTGCTCAAAGGATCAGGAAAACTGGACGAAAAATCGGATCGAGATGGGGGTCATTGACCCGGAGGCTGTGGTACAATACTTGTTACAGGTTGTTTAGAATTATACAGTCCAAATAATACATTAAATATTACTGTTAAAATGAATGTTACTTCCCTTGTGATGCTCAGTACAGTATTAATTGTATTGAAACAAGTTGTGCAGCAGAAACGATTTCACTTGGTATTTAAAGTTTTCTATAGAATTTAATTGTTTAATGTCACCTCGCAAAGTGTATTGTACGGTACGTGAATGTTTTGTAATGAACTGCCGATAATGCCACCTGCTGAATAGGATTACTACGTCGAGTGTTATAATTATAGACATCGGCGTTTTCTGAAAATATATTCTCGCCCTTAAGCAAGTAATTTTTGACAAAAAACACTGATTCGTAAATCAACAAACAAGGTAATAAGAAAATTCCTAGATTAATGAAGATGGGCTTACAAGAATTCACGTGGGTGGGATTTGATTATTATTCGTACAATTATTTTTTGTAATCTAAAATTCTGGTAGCTGTAAGATGTATTTCCCCAGAATATTATGCCATATCTCAGGCGGGAATGAAGATTCGCGAAATATACACAAGAGTATGAGAGCTGACTGAATTGAAAGCACAATGAAATTAATTTTGTGTTAAATTCATTTAAATGGATCTTCCATTTGAGGTTTGACTGAGTTCAGAGACTTAAAAATTTTGTTGCCTTAACATAAGTCAATGGTACACCATTCATTTTCAATGAAGTACAGAATTGTTTATATGAAATGTGAGAACTGCATTAAAACCGTTTTCTTTTCATTTACTTTTAATTTGTTATTACTTTTAATTTGAAACATCTGATGATAGTTTCTATGATGGTATGATGATGATACTGTTGATGGTTTCTTTATTGCAAAGAATGTTTTATCATCCGCAAAGAGAACTGTTTTTCCGTTTCGAATCGTCATATCGTTTCAGGGCATATCGTTTATGTATTGTAACAGCACAGAGTAGCATGCCTAAGTTGCGAACGGCGGGTCTGTATGATGAAACAGAGGGATTCCTGTTCTCCGTACAAGACCAAGTTGTTACAACCAGAGCCTACCAAAAATATATTATGGGCCAAAAGATTGATAGCAAATTCCGATTATGTAAAACTAGAGAATATGGCCTAAAATCGATTTCTGAGGGATTCCTCGTGCAATTGGCAAAGAGTCGCAAAGTTGGGTACATAAAGTTTCATCATTCCAGTAAGGTTATATTCCTACTCTCCGAGATCGTCGTTTAAGTTACGAACTAAACAATAGTATGAACTAAACAACGAAATTACATCAGGTTCAAAGAGGTTCTTTGAACCAAGACGTTTGATTTGAAGGAAGCGGAAAGTGGAGGCATGATGGAAGGTAGATATCAAATACAACATGGACTTCTACAAAATTAATAATAAAAGTTATAACAATAGTCATATTGAATACAAACGACAAAAACATTGAAAAGTACAATAAAAACGCAGGGATATGTATATTTAAAACAATTGGAGGTTTTCATTTGATTCGATTCCAGCCTTTTGGAATCGATTCTAAAAAGAATCGGAAGCAAAGGAATCGAATGCCGATCCAATAGGGATCGAAAATCGATCCCGGAATCGATTGAATTGAAGAATTGAAACATCGATAGGTGCAGGGGTTTCAACACAACTTTCCTCCGTCGCGCTTGCTTTCGCCGCTCCCCTGGTAAACTTTTTCACGAACACTATGTTTCCTACTTGTAGAGCGATGTTTTATAATTTTACTTTTTCACTCTCGGATTACTGTTTTACTATTGATTCCAATACCTTGCCCGAATGTTTTCCCATTTATGTGATAAATACGTTGTACACCTCCAGAAACATCCATACTCATCAAGTGATAGCTCGTCCCTACAGCTCGATCTCAGTTATTTTTCTTGGCTTCTTCAATTTTGTGTCAAAGATGATAAGATTGCTTAAAATCAACTTTCTAAAGAAAGTTGTTTATTTCCAGGGCCAATTTTACTTTTTATTGATTAATCCTTATGGTTCTGGGAGGCACAAGATACATGGAATGCTGAAAAATTAATTATGCATAGACATATAAAAAACTACATATTTTTAATAACTGCACATGTAAGAAACTTGTTTGCCCACTCGCCCAATGAAAAAAGACACATGAAATTCCATCTTTGCAACCATGAAGGCAATTTGGGACGACTCTCGGTGCGGAGATGTAGGCAAAGTTGCCCAATCTCTATCAGTTAAAATCTTAGATCCTATATGATTGGCGAATAATCTCAAGGGAAAGTTGCTCTCATGGAAGGGGTGTCGTTAAAGAGAAATATCGAAATCTCTGGCCGTCGATGGTCCGATTTTGCTAGCGAATACTCCATGACGGAAATATATTCGTGAGCGGGCGTTTCGAGTCGATTTTTACAATGTATCTAGGATAATTTGCGGACATTCCCCCATATTTCGGAATTGTTTTCAAAATTATTAATTCTTGCAAAATTGTTAATTCGCTGCTTTCAGCTTTGGGACATAGGGATCTCTTTGCTTTAAATTTGCAAAAATTGGGAATTGTTTGTACATTTGAAAAGGTTTTCTTGCCTCATTCGAATGGCCTTTTAAGGAGATGGAATATTATGGAATCCGAATGGAGCTTCGCATTTCGCTTTGAAGATATGTAATTGTTTTTAAAATACATCTCATGCCCATCTCATGATCTCATGCCCATTTTTGCAGTGAATCCCTTCGTTCTTGGCAAACAAGTCGACTGTTAAGATTTTTGTAGTGTCTCACTTTGTTTCCCTGTTTAATACACTTAAAGTTAAAAGTGGGGCGGAGAATTATCGGGTCCACACAATTTCGTATATTACGGCCAAACGGTGCGTCGAAGCGAAGTATTTGCCATTACCTCTCTTCGAGGAAGCAAGACACTGCGTTAAATAGAGGTATGGTCAGTTGTGTGTAGTGCTAATTTCCAATGCGCGCAGAATGGAAAACTATGCAGCCCCCGGCCATGTGAAGGCTGTCTATGGTTTCACGATATTGTAACCCCCTCCTTAGTTACACCTAGACCCTCAGGGGCGTCAAGCTCTCGCGCGGAGAGTCAGAAATTTCCCCGTGTTGACCCACTCACCTGGCTTCCCCGCCGTCTTCTTTGACAGTTTTGCCAGGATGCTCTGAAACAAGGCGGGGAAGGATGCATGCGTGATCAGGCTTGTGCATGCATAACACATGGAAACGCGTAAAAACCTTTAACAATTTGGGTTTAATGATCAATACAAGACCGGGAATTCCCGAGGTGAAGTCTCTGATTACACAGGTTTGAATCTTTACCTAACTTAAATCCAGAATTTAGCCCAATTCATGCCTGGCGTTGATCAACCTCGCCGTTCATTGCGGACTCGCCACACAGTTGTTGTGACACCCGGAACCACGGGGCAGGAGGGGGTCTTTCTCCAGTGGTCGATGCACTCGATGGCTCGCTCCGTGGAGCGGCGTCAACGGGCCCCCAGGATCGGTCCGGGCTGCCCCGGCAGCGGTGGTGGCTGCAGCGCTTGCTCGCCTCTCCGGGCAGGGCGGCGGGTCGCTGCGGGCGACGGTGGCTCTCTCGGTGGCGGTGGCCTGCGCCTGGGCGGCTCAGTAGCGGCGTCCCTGGACGGCGGCGATGCGGCCCGCGGCGGTGGCGGCGGCGGCGTGTGTGCGTGTGTCCGCCATAAGTTGATGTCCGCTTGTAGCCATCCCGGTCGTTAGCAATAGTTCGTACTTCCGGTGGCAAACGTCTTGTTTGCGGTCTCACCCGAGCAGTGCATTCGCGCCCGGCGCAGTCGCGGCGATGGAAGTGCACCGGACATGGCCTCCTTTCGGCGAAGGCGTGATAGCTGGAGACGGCGACGACGGTAAGGGCGTGGGATAATACTCGCCACTCTCCCGGGAACAAAGTTCTCTGTGACACGAACGCCTACAATTCACATGCTCTTTCTGAAGCGAAAGCTTCCTTGCTCTCTCCGATACGAACGACCGTTGCAAAGTTCGGCTGCGATCCACGAAGACGCGGGGATCACGGGATACGCGCGTGTAGTTGACGGCAATAGGCCCACAAAACCGCGTGATGCGTCGGGGCCAAATAGCGGCGATATACTAGGCTGTTGCCTGTAAGCACTACGTCATCTTTCTGGAATGCGATAAAAGACCGAGCGTCGAGCGGCGACAGACCGTCAACGTACCTTCGTCATGATTCACACCGCCTCGCCCGCTCGCGCCAGCCCTTAAGGCTCGTTTTCACGATGGCTACGTCACACATCGTCAACACTTTCAAAGTCGTGACAATTCTTGAATGTCGAGAGTGCGCGTTAGGTGCGTCAAGCTGGAACAGCCAAGTCAGTACACCCACACAAAACATGTCTAATCATTTATTGCTAATTAATTGCCAATTAATTGCCACATTTTTGAATTAATTGCCACGTATTTTCGTAGAGAAAACGGGTGTGTGCTAGCTTGACGTCAAGCCAGCACACACATCAGTTAAATTCGAGCCAGAGCTCAACGGAAACCATCTAATCATTTATTGCTAATTAATTGCCAATTAATTGCCACAATTTGGAATTATTTCGCACGTATTTTCAGTCTAAAATAATAAAAGTAAATGGTAGCAGGCATGACGCAACCCGCAACATAAAAAAAATTGGAATATAGAGAAAACAAACGAGCACAATCACATAAAATTAACGAGATAGTTTAAACACATATCGAACTATTATTTTACTCTATGCATGATTTAATTACCCCTCTCTTTTATGAGATAATACATTTTATAACTTCGTAGTTTTGCAAACACGTACGACATTCAAATAGATAATGCAAGAGTACCAACGAGTGAGATGCATCTACAATCTATTAAATAATTAAATACACATTTAGTACTAGTCTATTATACTGAAGATAAATTAATCAATGTTGCCGTGTATTATATTAACATTGCTGAAACTGCATCAGATTTATCGAACCAAGCCACTTTTTCAAAATCGAAAATACAGAGAACCAACGAGCACAATCACATAAAATTAAAAACATATTTAATAGATGTTTAGAACTAATCTTTTACTCTACACACTATTTAATTGCTCTTGTCATTTATTAAATAATAATTTTTTTAAACGTCGTTGTTATGAAACCTCATCGAATTTCGAACAGGAAATGGGAGAGTACCAACAAGTTCAAATATCTAAATTCTATATAATTATTGAATGCACATTCAATACTAGTTTATTACATGAAAGAAAAATTGATAAATGTTGCCGTGAATTATATAAACATTATTGAAACTGCATGGGAGTTATCGAAGCCAGATATACAAATTCGAAAATACAGAGAACCAACGAGCACAATCACATAAAAATAGGAACATAGTAAATATATATTTAGAACTAATTTTTTACTCTATACACGATTTAATTGCTCCTGTCATTTAATTAATAATAATTCTTTAATATTTCGTTGTTATAAAAACTCGAAGAGATCCGAACAGGAAATGCGAGAGTACCAACGAGCACTAATATCTAAAATCTATTTAATAATTGAATGCACGTCCAATGCTAGAACATTACACTAAAGATCAATTGTTAAATGTTGCCGCGAGTTATATAAACATTATTGAAACTACA
Organism: Teleogryllus occipitalis; assembly: GCA_011170035.1. Lineage (NCBI taxonomy): Eukaryota > Metazoa > Arthropoda > Insecta > Orthoptera > Gryllidae > Teleogryllus > Teleogryllus occipitalis. Next base: position 23,648 of record BLKR01010722.1, on the reverse strand, counting down.
TGGCAGTTATCAAATCAAGCGAGATATTCAAATTCGAAAATTCAGAAAACCAACGAGCACAATCACATAAAATTAAGAACATATTTAATAAATATATAGAACTAATTGTTTACTCTATACACGATTTAATTGCTCTTGTAATTTTTTAAATAATAAATTTTTAAAACTTTGTTGTTATCAAACCTCATCGACATTCGAAGAGGAATTCACGGCAACATTTAACAATTGATCTTTAGTGTAATAATTTGGCATTGAACGTTCATTTAATTATTAAATAGATTTTAGATATTAGTGCTCGTACATACTATCGCAATTCCTGTTGGAAAGTCAACAAGATTGTGTAACAACGAAGTCATAAAAATTATTATTAATAAACGACAAGAGCAATTAAATCGAGTAAAGAATAAAAAATTAGTTCTAAACATCCATTAACTATGTTCCTAATGTTCTGTCATTGTGATCGTTGGTTCTCTGCAATTTCGAATTTGAATATCTGGCTTTATTCGACAACCCCTATGCAGTTTCAAAATGTTTGTATAATTCACGACAACATTTAACAATCTATCTTTAGTGTAAGAAACATGTAGTGTAGTGTAATGAACATGCATTCAATTATTAAATAGATTTTAGATATTAGTGCTCGTTGGTACTCTCGCATTTCCTGTTCGCATGTCTCGAAGGTTTCATAACAAAGAAGTTTAAAAAAAATATTATTTAATAAATGACAAGAGCAATTAAATCGTGTATAGAGTAAACAATTAGTTCTAAATATCTATTAACTTTGTTCTTAATTTTATGTGATTGTTCTCGTTGGTTCTCTGCATTTTTGAATTTGAATATCTGGCTTGGTTCGGTAACTGCAATGCAGTATCAATCATGTTTATATAATTCATGGCAATATTTATCAATTTATATTTGGTGTAATAATGTACTATTAAATGTGGATTCAATTATTACATACATTTAAGATATTAGCGCTCGTTGGTGCTATCGCAATTCCAGTTGGAAAGTCAACAAAATTTTATAACAACGAAGTTTTAAAAAGTTAATATTTAAGAAACGACAAGAGCAATAAAATCGTGTATAGAATAAAAAATTAGTTCTAAGCATCCTTTAGCTATGTTCTTAATTTTATGTGATTGTGCTCGTTGGTACTCTGTATTTCCGAATTTCAATATCTGGCTTGTATAGATAACTCCCATGCAGTTTCAAAATGTTTATATAATTCAGGGCAACAATTATCAATTTATCTTTACTGTAATATGCTAGTATTAAACGCGCATTCAAATTTTAAATATATTTTACATATTACTGCTCGTTGGTACTCTCGCATTTCCTCTTCGAATGTCGATGAGGTTTGATAACAACAAAGTTTTAAAAATGTATTATTTAAAAAATTACAAGAGCAATTAAATCGTGTATAGAGTAAACAATTAGTTCTATATATTTATTAAATATGTTCTTAATTTTATGTGATTGTGCTCGTTGGTTCTCTGCATTTTCGAATTTGAATATCTCGCTTGATTTGATAACTGCCATGTAGTTTCAATAATGTTTATATAATTCGCGGCAACATTTAACAATTGATCTTTAGTGTAATGTTCTAGCATTAAACGTGCATTCAATTATTAAATAGATTTTAGATATTAGTGCTCGTTGGTACTCTCGCATTTCCTGTTCGAATGTCTTCGAGGTTTCATAACAAAGAAGTTTTTAAAAACTATTATTTAATAAATGACAAGAGCAATTACATCGTGTATAGAGCAAACAATTATTTCTTAATATCTATTAACTATGTTCTTAATTTCATGTGTTTGTGCTCGTTGGTTCTCCGCATTTTCGAATTTGAATATTTCGCTTGGTTCGATAACTGCCATGCAGATTCTATGATTTTTATATACTTCACGGAAACATTTATCAATTTTTTTAAATGTAATAAAATAATATTGAATATGCATTCAATAATTATATAGAATTTAGATATTTGAGCTCGTTGGTACTCTCCCATTTCCTGTTCGAAAGTCGATTAGGTTTCATAACAACGATGTTTTAAAAAAATATTATATAATAAATGACAAGAGCAATGAAATCGTGTATAGAGTACAAAATTAGTTCTAGTCATCGATTAACTATGTTCTTAATTTTATGTGATTGTGCTCGCTGGTTCTCTGTATTTGCGAATTTGAATATCTGGATTGGTTCGTTAACTGTAATGCAGTTTCAATAATGTTTATATAATTCACAGCAACATTTATCAATTGATCTTAAGTGTGATAAACTAGTATTGAATGTGTATTCATATATTAAATAGATTTTAGATAATGGCGCTCGTTGGTACTCTCGCATTTCCTGTTCGAATGTGTTCGAGTTTTTATAACCACGAAATATTAAAGGATTATTATTAATTAAATGACAGGAGCAATTAAATCGTGTATAGAGTAAAAAATTAGTTCTAAATATATATTTACTATGTTCCTATTTTTATGTGATTGTGCTCGTTGGTTCTCTGTATTTTCGAATTTGTATATCTGGCTTCGTTCGATAACTCCCATGCAGTTTCAATAATGTTTATATAATTCACGGCAACATTTATCAATTTTTCTTTTATGTAATAAACTAGTATTGAATGTGCATTCAATAATTATATAGAATTTAGATATTTGAGCTCGTTGGTACTCTCCCATTTCCTGTTCGAAATTCGATGAGGTTTCATAACAACGACGTTTAAAAAAATATTATTTAATAAATGACAAGAGCAATTAAATAGTGTGTAGAGTAAAAGATTAGTTCTAAAACATCTATTAAGTATGTTTTTAATTTTATGTGATTGTGCTCGTTGGTTCTCTGTATTTTCGATTTTGAAAAAGTGGCTTGGTTCGATAAATCTGATGCAGTTTCAGCAATGTTAATATAATACACGGCAACATTGATTAATTTATCTTCAGTATAGTAGACTAGTATTGAATGTGGATTTAATTATTTAATAGATTGTAGATGTATCGCACTCGTTGGTACTCTTGCATTATCTATTTGAATGTCGTACGTGTTTGCAAAACTACGAAGTTATAAAATGTATTATCTCATAAAAGAGAGGGGTAATTAAATCATGCATAGAGTAAAATATAGTTCGATATGTGTTTAAACTATCTCGTTAATTTTATGTGATTGTGCTCGTTTGTTTTCTCTATATTCCAATTTTTTTATGTTGCGGGTTGCGTCATGCCTGCTGCCATTTACTTTTATTATTTTAGACTGAAAATACGTGCGAATTCATTCCAAATTGCGGCAATTAATTGGCAATTAATTAGCAATAAATGATTAGATGGTTTCCGTTGAGCTCTGGCTCGAATTTAACTGATGTGTGTGCTGGCTTGACGTCAAGCTAGCACACTCCCGTTTTCTCCACGAAAATACGTGGCAATTAATTCAAAAATGTGGCAATTAATTGGCAATTAATTAGCAATAAATGATTAGACATGTTTCGTGTGGGTGTGCTGACTTGGCTGTTCCAGCTTGACGCACCTGTGCGCGTTTACACGTTGACTACTGACTTTAAGTCACATGACACTGAAGTTGGCGCGCCAGTTTCGCTTTGAACAAAACGAAACTCTTCTATTAACAATTACAATACAATTTTGTTCAACTACAAAAAAATAACTATAGTCGAAAAAATGAGAATTTGAGTGAATGTTCTGAGAAATCTTCAGAGACTGATCTTTGAAATAGAACTTCTTGAAAGGTCAAAATAACACCATTGTCTTAATAACATGTACATTTTCCTCGCAATGACTAGGACTATAGTGAAATTTAGTGAAAAACGAAAAGAAAATCCAAAGCTAAGGGACACAGTGATTGGGACAACTTAATCAGACCAACCCCCAACCACCAACAACACCTGCACCACCAACTTAATCAGCCTGATAAATATTTAATGGTAAAAGGACTTAATAATAATAATAATAATAATAATAATAATAATAATAATAATAATAATAATAATAATAATAATAATAACATAACCATCCAAAAAGCTTTAATCCTACAGACTTGCCATATTGTGCGAAAATTCTTAAATTGATCGACGGACAAAGATGAATTTCTTCTCCGTCTTTCCTCAGATCTGTCATTACCAGTTGCATTTGCTAGTGCCTAAGTCGTATGAATAGATGAATGGTTCTCAATGCTCACTGAGAAAAGTACAGAAAAATGTAATAATAATAATAATAATAATAATAATAATAATAATAATAATAATAATAATAATCTGTGGGATGAGTGGACTATAAAAAGCCATTTGACTCTGTGCCTCCCACATGGCTTCTGCGCACTTTAGAGTTATGAATGTATCATAAAATTAACCCAGCTTTATTGAATTTCCTATGTCTGAGTGGAAGACTTCTATACACGTTAAACAGAGCAGTTACTCGTATCAGACCAGGGAAATTGTGATCCGGTGAGGTATGTTTCAAAGTGACAGTTTACTGTGGTTCAGTATCTCCCTTATCCCGATAAGCAGAAAGATTAGTCTGGATATGGGCACTGCATAAAAAGAAATGCAGATGTTCGCATATCACATCAGTTTTACATGGACGACCACAAACTCAATGCAAGTAATACCGCATATATATATATATATATATATATATATATATATATATATATATAAATAATTTATATACAATATTAATATAATAATTATAATATATTATATAATAAATAAGATTATATATAAATAATCTTATCACCCAGCTATTAATAAATAATCCTGTCAGGAATACCTTGAAAAAAGTGCACTGAAACTCAAGTCATAAAAATAAAATATACAAGATAACAAAAACAAAATCATTCCTTTGTTACACTTACAAAAGAAAAATAAACACCTACGAAATACAATTGAAGCTCCTCCAATTTACCTGAAACTCGATGACCTTGTGATTCACACAGCCAACAGAAACAGTTTTGTATCTTTACTTCTTGAACGAACTTGAAATTCAGTTTGTTTTAATTATTAATTCTTTCAGTGAGCATAATCATTTTTAGATAACCTATGAAACAGTTTTATTTACAATTGACCCTCTATAATTGTACCACAAACACTATTTACATTACTATTTACAAAAAGAAAGAGTAGTTACACAATCTAAATGCACATCTGACAAATTTTCTCAGACAGTATTCAGTCGACGTAATCTCTCATTCAAACCTGATCCACACATTCCAATCTGGTCTTTACTTCTCCAAATGAATACAAATTTACTACCGTGCTGTGTTATTAGTAGACATCGGATGTTTAGGCATTAAAAATCGTCTTTCAGGCGCCAAAAAAGGCACTGAAAATGTCAAGAATAAGGAGAAAAAAAGGCACTATTATAAGTTACATACATAAATGAAAAATTGTTTATGATTTTTGTCTGTGATTTTGTAAACTTAAATGCACAAAACAAGTTCGTACATTTTAATGTAAAACTAGATTTACATATTTACAACTCTTCTACATTTTATTCTTAACATTTTGAATTAACAAGTAATATTTGCATATTACCAGTAAATTTTTAAGGATCACAATTTCAAATTTGCGACGACTGGGAGACAAAATCAGTTGGAATGCGGAGAACGATATCTGAATGATGTGACTGGTATATATTTTAGAAGTCCAACACTAGCAACACCAAAACCTTCTGGGAATTTATATTTATTTCCACTAAAAATTTTGGTGTCCTCGGTGTATTGTCAATCGACCATGTTCTCAGATCATGACTGGTATTTATGAAATAGGAAAATGGAGAAAAATCAGTTGGTATACGTTCAGGAATTATCTCGTTATTTAAAATACCAAGACGTGAATTCAAGATTTCGTAACGAATGGTCACGTTGGACCATCACCGATTTTTATGATTTTTTATTATTTACGTTAGTAAACACGCACTTAGCCCCTTAGCAACCAACCATCTAAACACTGCTTTAAGAGCGCGTCCATAGCAACGGCCGCTAAAATATTTTTAATGGACTCTCGATCATTTTAGCGGCCGTTGCTATGAACACTATGGACTCTCGGGTTTAGATTCTGCTCGCATTAGTAGAAAAAACATTCAACTGTCTGATCACAAACAAAGCATCCAGTACCACCAACCCTTGCTACAGAAAATCAAAAGTAATGACAATTCTGAACTCGCGAAAGTGATAAAAGTTTATTTTTAATAAGCGATAAACTAAAGTAACAAAAAATAACAAAAATCATTGTATGTAACTTGTCCTCTATTAGTCTTTAAGGACTTAGCCGGAAGGTTAACTACTCGGCTTCGCTATCTCCGCCTCGCAGTTAACCTTCCGGCTGCGTCCTTAAAGACTCGTTTAGAGGACTCGTGACATAAATATCTATTATCCGATATCTTAGCATTGTGTATAAAAATAATAAAAAAGTCCTAAAAAGATATTTATGCAAAAAAGGGCATTTATGCTCAAATAAGCAAAAATAAGCATTATAAAACTTCGTTATATGTCATCATTTGTCCCGATTCGTGCACATATATTATCAGCCTTTAAATAAGTTCGCTAGAATAAAATAGGCATTTCCCTAAACATCCGATGTCTAGTTATTAGTTTTTTTAGGAAGAATGATTCAATGCAACTTCGTTTCAAGACACTGTCCACGTCAGCAATTCTACTTTTGAATTCTAGTTATGAATATATCAGAAAAGGAAAATATGTATAGATACATAAAAAACTGAAGAGCCGACACCTCAAGCTTCCCCTAATCCCAGGGTAGATGCAGCCCAATATCTGCGGTATTGCAACGAACGCGGTGAAAGCAATGCATCTAGGATGGTGCTCCGAACAACGCACTCTGCCAGCTTGGAGGCAGTTAAGATGGCAGCCCCATCACCAAGCTAGTCCCGCGCAGTGCTCGTAACACGGCCGGGAGACAGACCCATTACTGATGACCATCAAGAGAATAGCCGGACTAATCATATGACGACCCATGCAAAGAAAAGGAATAGAAAATGGAATTTGGAGAACTTAAACCTAGCTACTTGGAACGTAAGAGGATTAACGCAAAAAGAAGAATTACTACAAAAAGAATTAGAAAACATTAATGTAGATATATGTCTGATAACTGAAACAAAGAAAAAATTAAAAGGCACATTGGAATACCTAAATTACGTACTTTTATATAGTGGAGTCCCTCAAAATAAAAGAGCATCATCAGGGGTAGGAATAATGATTAAAGCTTCCATAAAAAATAGAATCCAGAGCTATAATTTTGTAAGCGACCGAATAATAAATGTGCGACTAAAAACAGCAAGAGGATATCTTACAATTATCTGCATTTATGCACCTGAAGAGGGACGTAAAGAAGAAAGCATAAACTTTTATGAATCCCTCCAGTCCCATTTAAACACTGTGAATAAGACAGATTTCTTAGCAATTGGAGGTGATTTTAATGCACGTGTTGGACAACAAATTATGGGAAATCTAATTGGAGATAATGGAGAACAAACTTTAAATGAGAATGGAATAGCCCTGAGAAATTTTGTTAGTTTTAATGAGTTTAAAATAACTAATACCCTCTTCCGCCATAAAGATATACATAAATACACATGGTCAGCAAGAGGCACGAGATCAATAATCGACTACATCCTATCCAACAAGAAACTTTCCCCATACGTGAATGATACACGAGTATATAGGAGCTGTGACGTTAGTACAGATCACTTCTTAGTTCTTTGTAAACTTAAAATCCCTAAGAAATGGATCCACAGGAAAAAACGAGCGTTACGCAAAATAAAACCAATTTTAAAGTATACCTGCTACAACAAGAGAGTATAAGAAGATTATACTGCTCGCGATTGCTAACTTCTCTTGATCAAAGAGCAATCAGTATAGATGTAAATGTTGAATGGCAAGATTTTAAAGAGCTAATATTACAAGTAGCAGAAGAAGTCTTAGGTAAAAGACCAAAAGCAAGGAATAAGAAGGGTGTTCAAAATTGGAACGAAGAAATACAGGAAATTGTTGATCAAAAGAAAAAGGCTTACCTGCGGTATCTCCAATCACATTCTGTGGAAGACAAAATAGCATACAAAAATAAAAGTGCCATTGCTAAGAGAGAAATTAGAAAGATAAAGCGGGAAAGTTGGGATAGGTTTATAAGTGAGATCGAACACGACTGTCATGGATCACAAGACACTGCCTATAAAATAATGAAGTATCTAAATTCGACAGAAAGAGATACACTAAAAATTAACAACATCTCCGAGAAAGAATGGCTTACATACTATCAGTTGCTGTGGACAAATACAGAGACTCCTGAAAACCCCTTATCAGAAACAATAATAGAAGCGGACCCCATTGAACTCGACGAACTGAACAACATACTTAAAACGTTCAAGAATAAGAAGTCACCAGGAACTGACTGCATGAATGCTGAACTACTTAAGTATGCACCGAATGAAATAAGGAGATTCCTTGAAATAATTAATATGTGTTGGAAGAGATATACCATTCCCGAAGATTGGAGGAAAGGAATTATATGCCCTATCTTCAAGAAAGGTAGTAGACAGGATTGTCAAAACTATAGAGGAATAAGTCTTCTCAACACAGCCTATAAGATATATGCTAAGATAATAACTCGGAGATTGAATATAATTAATGAGCATATGTTATTAGAGGAACAGTGCGGTTTTAGGAAAGGTCGCTCATGTTCCGACTGCATATTCGTAGTGGAACAGCTAATACAGAAGAGACGAGAATTTAACTTACCGACATATATACTATTTATAGACTATGTAAAAGCCTTCCACAAATTGTCGCGAAAGAAACTCTGGGAGATAATGCATAAAAAAGGATTCCCTGCCCACCTAATAAGAGCAATACAAAGCCTTTACTTCGACACTAAAATATGCATTGATAAAGGATCTCAAGGAAGTAATAAATTTGTAGAAATAAATCAAGGAGTCAAACAAGGGTGCCCACTTTCGCCAGCTCTATTTAGTATATATATAGACGAGATTGTCCGGCAATGGCAAGGGCAATTGAAAACACATTTTAAAAGAAATGACAAATCTCTTAATTGTTCGCAGACGACCAAGTTATTTTTAGTAGCTCAGAAGATGAATTGCAAATTGCAGCACACAAACTAAACGAACAGGCAACCAAATATAATATGCAAATCTCCACTAGGAAAACAAAATCAATGGGCTTTGAAGGAACAAACCACATGAGATGTAAAATTGTGATTAATAATGAACCCATAGAACAGACAAACAATTTTACCTATTTAGGCTTCAATGTGTCTTACTGCCAGAAAAATGACATAAGTCGGAAATTAAATAGATTCTATAACATGTGTGGGACAATAAGAAGAACATTAAAAAACAAGTCTTTAAAAACCACGCAACTCAAATTCTACAAAGCAATGGCAGTTCCCATGCTAACTTACGCATGTGAAAACTGGACAATAAATAGAACAGACAGAAGAAAAATAGAAAGCGCCGAAATGAAATTCTTACGTTCAGTAGCAGGTTACAATATCTTAGATAGACAGTATAATGATGACATCAGAACCGAACTGAATATATTTAATCTGATGGACAGAATCCAATCATTTAGGAGCAACTGGCATGATCATATCCAACGCATGCCTCCAGACAGATTTCCCATTATAATGTACACATATAATCCTAAAGGAAGAAGAAATGTTGGCCGCCCCTTAACAAGATGGAAAGACTCACTCTCTTGATGTGGAAACAGGCCTTAAGGCCTAAATCCATGAAGCAGAAGAAGAACAGACATAAAAAACTGGAAAAGAAAACAAAAACAAGTATACTTTAGCTTTTTCAACTATCCATGAGGCCACCTGCTTGCCTCCAAAAAAAGACAAACGTTACTAACACGTTTTAGTGACTTAAGTTATTTCAAGTAATCTAAAACATTGTACTTAATTGTTATTACCTTGTTATTAGAGTAAATTTGAGGTTGTACAGACACCTTGTTTGCCTTTGTAGCTTCAAAATTAAGGTTTTTTATGGCAAAATAAAAATTATTTCATATCCATCAGCCATTAGTTCTGGCATCTCTGCCAGGGGGCTCCACCATAGCATCGCCCCTTCTGTCTTCGCGGGCACGCCTCGCAAGTTGCCTACTTTCTAAGGGGCAAACGTAACTTTTGTAGGCAAGGAGTTTGTACTGCTCTGTAAGTGAATCGATATTTCCCCGCTACGCCTCACTGGCGCTTCGGCGACCCCCCCTCCCCTTCTAGGAGGCCTATATAAGCCAGTGCGCTCCCCGCGCACTTCGCCTTTCGCCACCTTTCGCCTTTTGCCGTTCCATTTTGTCTGGCGTGCCTGGCGCACGCTCTTTCATAGTCACGTCACGAGTCATTACTTATGTTTTTAAAAGGCCCGGCTCCTTCAGAGTCGTTACATTGTATTTTTATGTATGTGTATGAGTGCTTTTAGCCTGATTTAGGCAATGTTGGTTTTATTGGTATGGAATTGGATCTCAATTTTGCTATTTTTGGTGTTTCTTAATGGTTGTGTGAACTCGCCTTTGTTGTAGTGCAGGTTTACTCTGTTTGTTCGTTTTTGTAGCTCACGTTGCAGTGTTTGGCAGCGTTTGGGCATTTGTTGGCCCCCGAAATTTGTGTGGTGTGCCATTTTTGAGCTGTGCATTGCTAATTTGTCGTTGTTAATGTTACAGTTTCCCACTCCTGTCGTAAGACGGCATTTGGTCGCATTCGGCATTTTGGAGCTTCGTTGGTAGGCGTCAGCTGGACCCGTACGGCATTGGCCGTGGTCTATTGTTAGCGGCGTCCTTCTGGTCCCGTAGCCGGCAGACACGTCGGCTGGGCATCGGCGCGTCGCTGGCACGCTCTGGCTCGATCTCGTGCGGGCGTTTGAAGGCCGCATGTATTTCGGCAGGCGTGCAGCCGCAGCTCATTGAACGAAAGCAAGGGCGGGCGGCAATCAGGACGCTCTGCTTCGTTCCAGAGTATTCCTGTTCGTTCGATAATTTTGGTAACAAGGTGTAAGCTTGGTAAAATATCCATTTCCATACAACTTTGTATTAATGCACTCGCACGAAATTTGGTTTTAACTTTTGAATGGCTCGTTTTGTAATAGTTTCTGTTTATCACTTTTTTTGTATTGAAAGAACAAAATTCTCCATTCTCCGAGATCCTTTAGAATCTATGTTCCTGTTTCTTTCCGAATCTGCTGCAGTCGGCTTCTTTGTCCTTTCGTCTATTGTGTATTCGACTTCCTCGTCCTAAAGTGGACATTGTTGAGGATGCTCTGAATACAGTAATTCTGTATAAAGTTCAGGCGTATTGTTGGATGCGCCTTTTCTTAGTGTTCCTGTGTACTTCACAGCATTTTTGTAAAGAGACGGTATTCCTCCGTCTGTCAACCTTGCAATTCTATTCGTAATTCTGTATTGTTTTTCTTGCAGCATTTCCTTTTTCTGTACAGCAAGAAAAACTTATTTTGTATGTTTTCATGGTTTACAATAAATGTAACACTTGTAAGTTATTTGGATTGTTATATCTCCATTCTCCGAGATCCTTTAGAATCTATGTTCCTGTTTCTTTCCGAATCTGGAGCGTCCTTTCGAAAGGTTTCGATTGTGACGACAATCTTCACGATTCCGATGGCTTAGGGGTTCTGTGTTAGCCCCGAAAATAGTTCATTAGGTAATCGCATGGTCACCTCACCTTATATTTGTTTTAAGGCAAGGTTTTATTTAAAAGTTAATTCGTGCTGTTTTTAAACAGCTGGCGACCGTAACTTCGAACTTCAATTGTTAATTTTCCTAAATTACGAGTCTCGCCAAGTTCCAAATTTAACACAAACTTCTGGAGTTATAGTTTTCCATTTTCCGGTAATTATAAGAAGAACGTGCTGTAAAGTGGTTTAGTACTTCTACGAGCCTGCAACTTTATCAGTCGACGTCCACTTCGCAAAAGATATCCTCATTCTCCGTGCCTACGTGCGAAAGGTAATATGAACGGAACATGTTCTACCATTATTTCTTGTAACTTGAGTCAGCCATGGTGCGCTCGCATTTTCCAAGATGTGGCGAGGCAGTAACGCTTCAGGTGGCACTTTTTTCTTCTCCATAAAATAAGCTCTTAAGTCAATAATAAGCATATTTCGTCAAAAAAACTCTTTCGAGATTTTGAATGGCTGAGCCGCAATAAGCACTTATAAGCACTCAAAACTACTTGAACATTCTCAAATTAAAAAGCACCCAAATTACACAATTTGACTGTTTTTTTTATTTCCCGGTTATTTTTTCTTTCTGGAAGAATATATTCATTTCTCTTTTAAATAATAAATAGTTAAATACTTTTGGGGTGTTTCAGCAATGCAAACCTTTGCCTAGAAAGCATTTTTTCAAACCAACTTTTGAGTGCTTGTTGCAGCTCAGTCATTGAGAATATCCAAGTAATATACTCGTATTAAACAAAATATGCTTAAAATTGTCATAACTTATTTTCGAATTTTCGACGTTTCCTCCCCAGAAGAAAAATTAACACAGAAACAAAAAAGCACCCAAATTCAATTGCTTTTTTATTTCAAGACCGAAGTAAAATCTTTGCTGCTGCATAACTGATTGTTTCTATACAATTAGCGACTATAGCGAGCCTCAAAAAGGAAATTAATATTAATTTTAACAACAATATTTAATTGTTATTTACCATTTGAACTGTATAATTCTAAACAATCAGTACAAAGTATTGCTGTAACTCAGCTTGTGGGTCAATGACCCCCCATCTTGATCAGATTTTTCATCCACTTTCACTGATTCCTTGAGCAAAAGTTGAGATGACTCCTTGTTTGGCTTCTGTACATAAATGTAACTTCATTATCTACGCACGTCTTCTGCAGTTCAGTGGGTAATACAGTTATTCAAATTATCTTTCTCCATGTTGTCGTGGCAGAAGTATAATTCCTTCTCGATGGACACGATGAAGCATAAGAAGCCCAAAGTACACGATGAAGCCCAAATCTATAGATGATTTGCCTTTGAAAATAGATTTTATTACATCGGAGCGAATATTTTGTTAACAATTCTAGCCAAAAACGCTCGTTTCTTTCTGTATTCAGAATTCAACTTGTACATGGATATTGGTAGGAATCCCAGAATTGAGAAAACGTGCACAGAATACACTTCTCCCAGTAGAACGTCACACATAGTTTAACTGTTTTGACGTAAAATAAATAAAAATAAGAAGTCGTTCTTGTGTTTGCTCGCATGAACGCAGATAAGACGCAAGTCGTAACGAAACAATGATAATTTCTCATGATCATTCAGACTATTAAAGAAAACCACAAACAAAAGAAAATCTGGATCCTTTTTCCTCTGTTGAGTATATTCACACCTGAATTAATTATATATTCTATTGGGCAACATTTCTTTGCATCCAAATAAATATTAAGAGATCTAACCGTACTGCTACAAATATTTGAATTACGTCCTCAACATTTACAAAATCCAAAACAAAAAAACCTTTTGACAAAATAATTATTTACATCGTCCTTGTGGGAGAATGCATCAATTTACAATACTCTCGACTACACTATACTTACTGCCTTTTTTTTATCACTGTCCATGTCCATAGTGAAATTCTATCTACTCAAGAAACAATTATACATTAGAAGTTCGACTCCGGAGTTATAAATCCCCGACAGGTGTTGCGACCTTGGCACGAGCCGCCTTCCCGACGAATCTCATGTGAAATTGGTTCCAACAAAACGAGTTTGGCTGCTTCACAAGGGCTAGTCCAACCCCTGTGAAGTGTCAACCCTTTTCCTCATTCCTTCCCATTTCTGGCCTCTGGGTAGTGACGCAGGAGCGCGTGGAAGGAGGCGCGTATGCGGAGATGCTACCTGGCTCTTGACAACCGACAGACGAGACGAGACATACATAAAAATAAATATACATTTATTTTTATATACGAGATAATAATGGAGGATTACTTCACGCTCAACGCTCGACAAGGGGCGAAAATTAAGGACGCAACAAATTTTAAAAAAGCACAACCCTATGCTGCGATGATATGAACGGCCGCACGGTCGACACCGAAACCCTTTCGTTCGTTTCCGTCAGCCAACATGAAGCTGGCTGGCCCCACTGCACCACGTATATTGGGATGTATTCATAGCTGGCTGTGAAGAAAATCGCTGATACGGTGTCTTCCAATCGGAAGGTTAATCGCCACTACAGTCACTACAGTGACGTGTAAAGCACCGATTGGATAGCACCGTAACAGTTGATGAAATGTCACAGGCAGCAGTGTCGCAGTATCATGTTTGAATTTTCTGTCACTTCGCCTAGTCACTGGAATCTCCAAACGTGCTGCTCTCGGCAATCCCCCGGTGGATCGCTAATTATTCAGTCCTTCCCGCAATCCGACTGACTTTATTTGTATTTCCCCCACGTTGTCATAATGGCCACATATCCACAAAAGTTCACTAATTTCCACTTTATTACTGTCGCCGATGTATAATCACGGTATTACGCACATAGACATATAGTACTAGCGTGGCAATGAACGATTCTTTTTTAAGCCAACAGATTGCGCCCGCCGCCATATTGTCACTGTAATTTCACTCACAGGCATATATTGCTATACGTCCATGAGCTCTTACAAAATCTACAAACAAATTTCCGACTACAGCTGCTAAGAAAAATTGTAATATTGAACAGGAAATATTTTATAGGGTAATAAAACAACTAATATTTTAAATTGCTTTTATTGCTTTAATGTCAAAAACAGAACTAGTCTCAAGTCTTTATTGACAATTATCAGGGGGATAAAAAGATACATTTAAATATCCAGAAGGCAAGGGACCATCTCAGCATTTGCTCATAGATCGAGTGAAACTGGATGAAAACCTGAACGAGGTGGAGGTCAGCTGACCCAAAAGTTTACATTACATTCTTTTCGCATACAATAAATTTCACAGTTATATGCAGCATTGAAATCAACATCATGATCACCTTGTTGTTTCTTTAAAACAATAAAATTTAAGCAAAAACTTAAAATGAAATACACAACTCAATTAAAAACTGAGGCAGCAACTGATCTGCTCAGGGTTTCCGGGGATCCCGCCTCAGGCATGGGTGTGTTTGTGTATGTCTGTTTGTGTGTGCCGTCCATTCATCCTTCATCCCCCCAGGACTAACAACCCTGGGGTATAAAAATCGGATTCAGCCTAATGCTGATCCAAGACGGCCGATTCACGAGCAAAAAAAGTAACCAATAATAATAACTTAAAAATTACATCAAAGCCAATATCAGTGTTAATAATTATATCATCAATAAGAATAATAACGGTAAAAGTCTCAGTAATATTAATGATGATCAAGATGGTATTTAGTATATTTTTAAATTTCACTACATTAGAAGGAAGAGCCTCCAGTGCTTTTGCAGGTAGTTTGTTCCAATCTACTATAGTTGTTACATTCCAGAACGATCTCATCATTCTTTCAATGAAGGTGTCACAGATTAATTATACGATTAAGTTTAAGAAAAATCCGTAAAAACTTTATTATATAAGACAAGGTATAATGAGAGTATTTTTATATTATTTCCATGTATCTTGTTATAATAGCCCAAAAAACGGCTATCTTTCATGGCCATGCAGAGATGTCTTGTGTTACAGATTTGTTTGCCTGTTTGTAACCAGGTTTCGCCTGTGAGGCTAAATTCAAATTTTGTTTAACTATAGGTAATACTTTGTGCAAGATTAGATGATTGCGCTATTTATATTGTAAAAAGACCTTGTCGCCTTTAATTATGTCAATAAATGTATATTTTCTCTGAAAGTCATGTGGATTAAGCATATAATCATGGTACCTTCAAGCAGGGATCCATGTGTACCCGAACCTGTTTAAAAATCAAATGTTTAACAAGTCTTCTGTAATGAAGCTCCTTTGACCTAGGGATTCTTTGTTAGTCCCGAACTTTTCCTTGGCACACGTCTCTTGAAAGTAAAAGATTTCCTTTTCCTTTCCTTTGTTGTCATTTGGGGTTCAGGACAGGAAATAATAAGTTGTCGCATTTACTTGCGGCTGGCGACCGTATTTTTATTTATGAAAATTTGTTACTTACCTGTTCCCACTTAGAAATATAAAGGAGAACTCACAAAGAAGAACTTTACTGTATGAGCTCTTCGCTTTCTATATCGTATTTTCCAAGGATGGTCTCCTCTGCTTTTATAATCTGGTTTCTGTAATCTTTTACCGCTGTCTGCCCAGGCTGTGTCCCCTTTGTATATCTTGTACATTACGCATTAACGCAACCGTTCCCTTTTCTTTGATAAGGGTTCCCATTCATCTCGCCCTTCAACGCGCCCATGATTTACAAACTTTCTGGCCCGTTTTTTAATTTTATCTAACGCCTCGATTTGCCATTTTCTGTACGGGTCCCAGCAGGCAACTCCGTATTCTAAAATAGGACGAACAAGTATAGTATATGCTAAGGATCTGGCATTTGAACTAGATTTTTAGAATATGCAATACAAAGTGCAGTGCCCTTCGTGATTTTTTGACCCTATTTTGACCTATGTTCCGACCAACCCAAGTCGCTTCGCAGGACCAACCCCAAATACTTACAGTAGTGCTTCCCCAGTAGCATTGACACCTGCAAGAATGGATGTCGATGAATTACCACCCGAAAACAACTTATTTTACATACATTTTACTAAGATCTTCCGTTATCATTCCTCTACCAGAAAGTATGAGCTGAGGTTACGTACGAGCTCTTTTATTTTGCGACTCGATTTTTGATCTCAAAACGGCGTTTGTCTCCTTGATAGATTTCACCTGATGAATCTGTTTTCCCAAGTAAAATCGCGGAAGCAAAATTTTAAAATTGTTTTCTTTGTTGTTAATTTTAAAATTACTTTCCGACAAATTATGTAATCGGGTACCGGAAAACTCTTATTGTCGGGCCCTGGTAAAGTAAAAGTGGATAAATCCTCTTGCTAAATATTACATTACTTCTTCTAACTCGTGGTCTAGCGAAAAAATACAATACATGTGTCCTTGATACCTAAAAATCGATTGACGCTAAAACATGTCTGTCCGTTTATGGTCAACGCTAACGCTGAAACCATCTTCCCGAATCTACCTGAAAGAACTCGATCCTTTGGGAGTTTCAAACGGATATTTTAATTTTTGAGAGTACTTTACATTAAGCCTCAAAATCATTTTCAAAATCTTCTCAAACCGTCACCAAATTATTTGATTAAATTTTGTCCTCGTGTTACGTACAGAACGCAAGAGAAATGTGATTTATGATGAAGTGATGTATTTTGACATCACTTATTTTTAGATAATTGCTAACGTGCAATTTTTAGAGGTGTCTTCCTTCAACTATAATATTGATATATTTTTTTACCTTACTGAAATCTGTTCTGACAGATCTGAAAATAAGATCAAGTTTCATTTTTGAAACATTTGAGTAGTTTTCGTGCAATTTGGGGCGAAGTAAAGGCAATTAAAACAATTGTAACTTTTTCTGAGAAAGAGCTCAAATTTTTTTGTTTAAAGACGATACAAAATATGATGGTGGTCTCATTTTCGCCCACCCCGCCGTATTTTCGAAGATTGCAAAGGTCATGTAAGTTTATTACAAAACCGCGTAGTTTTAGAGTAATTTAAGAATGAAATTGATTAAAAAAATCTCAAAAATCACAACAATTTTTTTCCACGGATAGAAGGGACGCTTAAAGGAATTACCATTTTCGTTGAACACTATCAATTTTCGAAAATTGCAAATTTAGAAATAATGCCAGAAAGTGTGTGATGTTGTATCATCGCTAGCTTTTATTTGAAATTGTATTGTAAGGATACTTACACAGTGTAATTGTACTAAATTATTTCTAATTGAATTTGTTGTTACATACTGCGGGAAAATCTGATTTTGCAGATTCGTTTATTTAGCGTTTTCCTTATATATTTATGTTCATATTTAGCAATTTCATTCTACAAATTTTTCCGGACTTACTCGTGGCATATGTATTAGTATTACGCTCAAACTGGGAACTGAGATTAGTACATTGCTGATCGCACATACGAGTTTATAGAGAGGGTTGAGTAATATTTAAATACTTGTATTTGAAATATGTATTTTTGTATTGAAAACTCTATTTTCGAGTCTTTTTAGCATGTATTTTGAAGATATATTTAAATACATAAAATGGATGTTTAAAAAAAAAGAAATACTTCAAATACTGTAAATACAAATAAAAGAGAAGATAACAAGGATAGTTTGTTTTTCTTTGATTCTGCTAGTGAACAGCGACCGAAAACGTATTGAATACCGGTAAAAATACCAGTACTTTTTCATACCTTTCTCAAATACCTTT
Source organism: Teleogryllus occipitalis (assembly GCA_011170035.1). Classification (NCBI taxonomy): domain Eukaryota; kingdom Metazoa; phylum Arthropoda; class Insecta; order Orthoptera; family Gryllidae; genus Teleogryllus; species Teleogryllus occipitalis. The sequence continues at coordinate 5,271 of BLKR01010722.1, read as the reverse complement.
ATTGTTTTATACTAGTAAAATACCTCTATTGGACGTCTTTACCGGTATGGACGTCAACAAACATTATACCGGTATTTTCAATGAAAAACAATAGCTTACCATCCATACATCTTGACAAAATAAGTTACTTTAGTTAATTATATCTCACAAATTTTTTATTAATCACATATACTTTCATAATTGTTATTAATTGTTTAATTTATAATTTTGTTTATATTTATATATACTCGGTTGCTAATAATTAAGAAAACGCGAATGATTCCACTAATTCTTATAGAGTAAATATAATCTCCACTTCGTCATTGCACAATGTTCTCGCCCACTGAAAACTGCTCACCGCCCTCTTCCTACGCTTGGGCATATCGAATTGCCCTAGTGTAGCACGCAGTCCGCCGAAGAACGCGGCGAGATGTCTGCAGAGGTCAGAAAAGTCACGCTATCAGAACAGCAGTGTGCCAGAGGTGCGACCCTGCTTCCAGCTCAGAAGGGTGACTACACTTGAGCGCGTGCCCTGGCGGCGCTGGGCTTGGATAGAAAGGAGCGCGAAATGCGGAGCAAACATTCAAAACGTGACATGTCCACTTTATGGAAAATAAAATCTTTTGGACAAACTATGAGTCGAACAAAATCTCTAGAAAAGGAAATTATGCTTGGAATGATAGAATGAAGCGGAAGAAAAGGGTGTAAGTGGCACAATTGAATAACTAATACACAATATCACAAACAAAAGGAAAAGGGCAGTTCGAGTCCGAGTGAGCAATGAACAAATTGCTAGCATCCTATTGCTGTGTATATCCAGATATGTCTAACAAGGCATGACTAGCGATCCATGTTCTAGTACTATATCTCTGCGTATTCAGACCCCGCGAAGAATTGGGACCTGCAGATGAAAGGAGAGATGCTCACAGCCGCTGCTTGACCGGGACTGGAGCCGACAAATAGACATCATCGCACTGAACAGTGTGTTTGATACCCGCAGTCTTTCATGCGTACATTCTGCCATTATTAGGGAAGAACTCGCTGAATTATCGGCGCGTCCCCTCCCAGTTTCGGATAGCAAGAAAAGCGAAGGAATGATGCTCAAGTAATACAAATGCAAATATCAATGTTCAAAATTAAAACATCTTTAAAAAACCTGGTTTAGAAACATCGATCAAGTTCGTGCGGAAGATAATTTGTTTTGACAGTGGGCGTGATTGTTAATTTATAATTACGATTTAGACAAAATGGCAAAAGAAAGTAAAAAGAATAACAGCGAAACTAAACCTGAAAACTATCGCCCAGGGTCATCTTATGGAGTCACAACTTCCTCAAATGGGTACAGGAAGGTGGGCGAGAGACCTTACACCTAGAGTGCTTGCGTTGGCCGCCTCTCTGCGTACGGTAGGACATACGTAGGAAATGACAGAAAAATGGGGTCATTTCTTGGGCTGAAGATAGTCTACTGGATGAGGATGTTACAATCATCGTTCGCTTTATTCGAACACACGTATTGACAGTGGTATAATGCAATATTATTTCACATTTTAACTTTTTTATAAAATTGTGATTATCGGTTCTTTTCATTCACAACAACTCATCAAGCACATCGATAATAAACATCAGGTTTCATAAATGTTTCATTTTTTTTACGAAATATGTTCATGTGTCTATACAAAATCTATGTTTTGAAAATATCAACATCAATGTTGCATCCCTATTCTCGACACCTAGATGAGGATCGCCGATTTAATACGTTTGCATTCTGATTCCCTAACATGAGGTTGATCAGTGACTGGTATGCTACGTTTTACTAGTAGTATATAAATCTTGTAAATTGAATTGCTACCCGATTAAATGTTACTGATAAGCGTGTACGATGTTTAGAAAAATGGAATCTTAATGTAGAAATGTAAAAGTTGCCGAATTAATAACTGTATAACAAAACATAATTTATCCCCCTCATAGATGGATATTCCTCTTCTAGTGTGGTGTTCCTGTCTAAGGGTTAAAGTTTTATTGCTTTCATGACAATTTAATGCATAAAAAATACATATATGTTACAATACAATGATTTACACTACATTCTTTTACATTATCATTTACGTAGTTTGTATCAAAATGACGCGCCGGGAATTACTTATTCCAATCTTCAAGTTTATACAAATATAACAATCATTTTATATCAATATAACTTACTAAGTAAGCTGGGACATGTCACGATTCTTAATATTGTATTTTAATGTTTGTTACTGTGTTGGATTCAGGATGCATCCCGCCTGCGCGCTATTTTACCACTTCTTCAATTTTGTACGAAAGTACGAAAACAGTTTTAAAATTTTACTTGGGAAAACAGATTCATCAAGGAGACATATCAAGGAGACAAACGTCGTTTTGAGATCAAAAATCGAGTCGCAGGATAAAAGAGCTCGTGCGTAACTTCGGCTCATTATTTCTGGTAGTGGAATGATAACGGAAGATCTTAGAAGTAAAATGTATGTAAAATACTGTCTGCAGAGGTCAGAAAAGTCACCTCTGCAGACAGTATTCCAACAACTTTCCGAAATTCATGTTAGGACATGGAATATTTGTGATATCTACACAATTAGTTCAATTTTCTTTTTGAAATCAGTTTCCAAATCGGAATTGATATTTTGGGTAGAGCCTCAAATAACTTTTTGATGGTATTCGAAGGAAGACGGAAATATATGAACAAGATATATAGTTTTATACGAGTATTACAGATCTGAGACCGTTTGGTTGTGTTACAGCATCACTAGTTTGATAAGTGGAGAAAAATATATCGAGATTGAAAGGGACGAAACCATAAATCGACTGCCCGGCTTGCCTGCCTGAGAACACGGACTCCTCCCGTGCCGCAGACCGCCGGGTTTGGCCGTTCGGCTGCGTCGAGGGAGCCCCCAAAAGGGTCGGGTGACGCACTGCGTGAAGCGAGAAGGGGGTGTCAGGTATTTTTTCCGAAATTTCACTTTACGCCGCTCCTATACATCCGATTTGCATGATTGAGACGGCTTTGGATTCAGGAAGCACGTCGTCATCGCGCTATAAGCCCACATTTTTTTAATTTCTTCCCGGAACTATGAGAAAAAATTAAAAATTTTTATTTGGAAATATTTTTTGAAAAAACGGCATCGTAGCGTAAATTCTATTTTGAAAGGGAGTCCAATGCCGTTTACAGATCGAAAATCGGACAATTTGTTCAGACGTTATCGATCTGGTAAATTCCGTGAGACAGTGCTGCGATCTATTGATTTTTCCTATAAGTATTTTTCGGTGCATTTAGCCTTAAGCCGCTCTTAAAAAAGAGGCAACAAAAATTAAATTATTGGCCAATTTCTCTTCTGTCCGTTTTAAAAACATATTAGAGAGACGTTTTTACTCTTCCAATATGGTTTTAGAAAATCAATGTGTACGGAAACTCACATTTTATCTTAAAGATTTCATTTCATCCACGGATGAACCACCTAATAGAATAGTTTTAGATTTTTCAAAAAGTTTTGACGTCATTGATCGTAACATTTTAATTTCAAAATTACCTTGTATGGAATTCATGGTATTACTCTAGATTGGTTATGTTTGTATCTCAAACAACGATCTTGTAGGGTTGAAATACCGTAATGGAATGATGAAACAATATATACCCACCTTTCCGACATATTGGCAATTGGAGATAGCATCCCGCAGGGTTCGATTCTACACTCTATTCTCTTCCTCCTGTAAGTAAACGATTTTCCCTCTACCTTTTGAAACGGAATAGCAGTTCTCTTCGCGAATGATAAGAATATTCTTGGCAAAAGAGTAAATAGTACAATATTATATTATCAAATTGGTTCCGTAATTACAAATTATAGTCAACAAAGGGATAATGCAGTTTTCCATTTCAAATAAGCGTTTGTCTACTACATTGATTATGAACGACGTGCTATTATCTGAGGCAACAACGTTTTTGGATATCTCTATTCAGTCGAACCTCAAATGGATCATCCATTTTAATAAACTGAACAACACATTCAGTTCATTATAAACACGTTCAGAATTTTTTCAAATCCAATCAGCCTTCATTCTCATGTATATATCGCATATGTTCATTCCCACCTGCGATATGCATAATATTCTGTGGGAGGTCACCCAGACTTTTAGAAAATAAATAATTGTACGAATCCCACCCACGTGATTCTTGTAAGACCCTTGGAAGGAAGGAATTAAACCAGCACCTTGCCTCTTGATTTACGAATCAGTATTTTTTCTCAAAATTGACTTTCTCAAGGATAAGAACATATTTTCAGCAAATACCGTTGTCTATAACTATAACACTCGACGTTGTAATCGTATTCATTATGTGTCAGTATCAAAAATTCACTACAAAAAAATGTGCATACAATACATATACATTATTTTACAACACATTACCAGAAGTCATTAAGCGATTAAAATCGATATACAAGTTCAAGTGCCAAGTAAAATCATTTCTGCTGCATCACTTTTTCCATGCAATTAGAGAATATATCGAGTAACAAAAAGATATGTAATAATAATTTTAAGAATGATATTTAATGTATTGGTTACCATTTGGTTTATATAATTCCAAAAGTCAAAATACGCCTGTAATAATGCCAATATACAGGATAATAATAAAATTGTCTATTTGTGGCGAGGCTCAGGCCTTCAGGCCTGCTCTTCCGCCTAACCACTTTAATTTACAATTTTAAAAATTACAGTTGAGGCGTTCGGATGTAATTAATATTAACTCACTTTTAATGATTCGGATGTAATTAATATTAACTGATATGACGCAGAAGAAAAAAAATCAATTTGTAACTACCATCTACATCAATTTATTTGTATGACCCGAATGAATTTATTGTCATTTTTTGTTTATTCTTGAGATTTTGCGAAATGGAAAGACATGTAAGGAATATTATTAAAAAGTGAGATAAAAAAGAGCTCCCACTTATTCCACTTAGAATCAATAATTCAAAATTCGCCCGAAATGTCAGTTGTCATTACCCGACAGCCTCAGTTGTGAACAATAAACAAAAAAGAGGGGGTATTTTACATTTACGTCTGGGATGCAATACTAGGGACCATCCCGGCATACGCCTTAAGCGATTGAGTAAACCCAGAAAAAACCTCAATCAGGATGGCGGCTTAAGGCCGAAATATTGAGAGGAAGAAATATCAGGGCTGAGAGTGAAAAACAAAAGAAAAGGGGAAGAGAAGAAAATGGAGGTGGACAAGAGGAGATAATAAAGAAATGATAATGAAAAGGAT